>JAQMYI010000004.1:20311423-20326729 GCA_030014275.1 Clariallabes melas | reverse complement strand
CAAGCACGAGGAGAACATGGTGGGTTTCCTCCAGGTACTTCGCGTTCCTCCCACAGTCCAAAGACATGCAGATTAGGCTGATTGGCATTCCCAAAACTGTTCATAATGTGTGCCCTGTGATGGATTGGTCTCCTGGGATAGGCTCTAGGCACCTTATGACCCTGTATACAGGATAAAGCGGTATAGACAATGTGTGAGTGAAGTTGTTTTTGTGTAAAAACATAATTTAAAAAATCATAGGGGCATAGGGGGTCTCAGTATTATGCATACTGATTCAGTAATAACAACATAAAACTTTTTTCACTGTGGCATTATTCGTTTAAGAAAAATGAAGACAAAAGAAAACAAACAGGTGTGCAGACTCAAGAAAAGTTTGCTGGTCTGGAGCATTCAGGTGTGTCAACACAATGCCATGAGGAAAAGACATAAGCAATGGTCTTAGAGAAGTAATTGTTATAGCAAAAGGTTATAAAACCATTTCCAACCAACATGGATTTTAACATTCTACAGTGAGAAAGATTATTCAAAAAAGGGAAATAATTCAAGCCAGTTACCCTTGTCTAATCTTCCCAAGAGTAACCATCCCAGCACATTCACACCAAGGTCAGACCGTGGAACCATCAAAGAAATACAGAATAAAACACAAAACATTTCATGTCAGACCAAACAGGCCTCACTGATTATGCTGAATGTTGAAGTCCATGGCAGTACAATTAGAAGAAGACTGAACAACAACAGATTGTTTGAAAGCGTTTCTGTAGATAGTAGCGATGGGGGAAAAATCGATTCAGTTATGAATCGCGATTCTTTTTTTTAACAGTTCATGTGGCTCCGACCGGCCTTTTTCTCCAAACTCTATAAGCGAATTAGTCTCAAACCCACTCATTACACATGCTTACTCCAGTCGCAAAAAACAGTGTGAGCGCTAAATTAGCCAAAAATCGTGTGCAATAGAAGCCCCGCGTGCCCGCATTAGAAGCCGACACGCCTGCACGCTCGCAACCACTTTTTATCCCATGTGGTAGGAGTGAATTATTTATGTACTGTATTTAGATTGTTTAGAAATAATAAGTATGGCGGCAAGACAGATACATGCTGCTCATTTAAATCTTAAACTCTTGTATTTGAAGTTAGTTTATATTGTTTAAATGGTGCACTTGTTTTTTAAGGGAGAAAGCTAATGTTATAAGGAACGGGCTACAGTACATTTAATTAATCAATAAAAGTTTTGTAATTGTAATAACAATTGTAATATCAAATCAGGATATTTATAAAATCACGATACTTAGAATCTCAAGAATGGTGATAATATAATATCAGGAGGTGACTGGTGATACGCATCCCGATAAATAGAGTGCTATTAAGGGGACTTTGTCCAATTTTTAGTCTGCTAATTAATAATTCCTCTTTTCTGATTTTTACCACACATGCTTTGTCCTGTGTTGAACGCAAATGTCTCCCTTTTGGTTCATTATCCCACTCATATTGTTTTGTCTATCTCCACACTATCCACTATCTTCTACCTTTCCACACGTCCTTGATAATTTGTTATTGACCTAGACATCCATTTCTTTGGTTGCGTCTTTTGCCAATTCGCCCGCTGTCTCGTTTCCTTTTTCGTGGGACTGGGACCCACTGAAAGAAAGGAGACATTTTTCCCCCTTTGTCTAGTCATTAATGTCTCAGTGTCCCACAGTGTCAGTGCTAGAGTTCACCTGGGCAACATTTCAGGATCCTGTTGCATCATCAGCATCATCATCCTCATAGAGCCTTTCTAACTTCTTTTAAAAATGTGAACCAATCAGTGTGAACTTTATAATGATGTGTGGACTTATAATAATAAAAAAAGAGAGAGTTTTGATGATGTATTGCTGTGACTCAAGGCTTTAGAAGGTGTGTTTAGGGGTCGGAGGTAAGGCCAGTCTTACAGTAATGTATACACACTGACACACACTCTCCCTCTAACACACACTCACACTCACACACAGAGCCATCTTGGATCTAAGTGTGGAAAGAGAAATTAATGCGGTAAGTGTAGATTTTCTCAGGACACAGTGCGCATGGAGCTGCAGTCTTGTTTTTGCTAATGTTAGCAGTTAAAGGCCTGATGAGGTTTAATGGCTTTAAGCTCGCTTTAGTATTCGGTGTGCGTCTATGTTAATGTGTGTGTGTGTTTGTTTGTGTGTTAGTGTTCATGTCTATGTGCGTGTACTGTATATATGTATATGTGTGAGTGCGGAAAATAAAACTAAGTTGCAAGCAGAGAAATATATAGATAACCAGTTTGCTTTCCCAGTCATTTTACTCCTCAAACCAGTTTACTTGCTTTTTGGCAAAAAGAAAAGAAAAGAAAAAAAGAACCCCGCACCAGTGCCCGTGTCCGACGGCGCTGTGAACAGAGCTCAGGCCGGAGTGGAGTGCAGTGAAGTCGGACTCCTCGGTGCATTCCTCTCGCTTAGCTTTCATGCTAGCTAGGCTTAAAGCGCCTCATAACTAGCCACGTCAGAACGTGTTTTCATTAAAGTTTATCCAGTTTAATCACCCAACTACACGTGATTACTCATTACTAATTAATTTAACAAATGTAAAAAAAAATATATATATATATATAAGTAATAATTACAGTGTTCGCACTGGTAGCTAATTGCTAGTTAACCCGGCTAGTTTTCTATGCTAGTTTGTTTACATTCGCTGTAAACTTGCTAACACATTCATTTTAGCACTTAAATTACTCAAAAGTACTATGCTAACAATATATAAAATAAAATATAATATTTTAATTTTTGAACTGAGTATACGAAATAGTAAGTTGGTTATCTAGTTTTACTTTTAATTTGTCTGAGGCTGTGAGGAATATTTTTCTCCTGTATTTAGGATAATAATGTTACTACAGTGATTACTAAAATAATACAATTTCGATTATTAAAATCCTGAAAAATAGTTAAAGCCGTCTGGAAACTTGCATTGAAAGTGTTGGTGTGAAAACTAGCACTTGTCTAACTTGTCTACTGTTATTTATTTTATTTTATTTTATTTTATTTTTTTTGCAAAGATGGACCACTTTAACAATTCCAAGAACATTTTCATTACATGTTTATTTTTAGGGAACTATTACAAATACAGTAATATTCTTGCAATTTATCTGAGCTGAAGTGCATGTTATTACTGAGGATTCCTGCAGGATACAAAGTGGTATCAAAAAGTTTTGAGACTAGTTTTGTAACATGCCAACAAATGCCAGCTTGGGTTTCGTTTGGGTTTTTACGAAACTGGTGATTTCAACGAATCTTGATATCCTTCATACACACCACATCACCTTTCCACCTGCAGTCTCATTGTTGATGCTTTCAGGGATGATGCATGGGCAAAAAAATTATGTTTTATTAGTAAGTTATTTATTCAAAAACTATAGTAGAGGTGTAACAGTAAACACATATAAATTTTTTTCCTGCTTGGTACAGGACATTCGGTACGAACCATCCACAAACAGTGGATAAGTGGTGGAGCCGTTCAAAACTTGTTTGCATCAGTGGGAAGCCAAAGCAACGCTTTTTGTCTAAAAGAGCGAAATCTGTTTCGAAAGAGTCAACCCACGATACCAACGTTGCCTTCGGCATGCGTTCAGAAGCTTTACGATTTTTCGCACACTTTTTGTAATATTGGTAATTTTTTTGGGTGGCTGGAACTGATCATTTGCGTTTACGTTATTTCTTATGGAGAAATGCGTATCTCAATTCCAGAATGAATTTAATCTGTATGCGGAGATTCCGCTGTATTTGCTAAGTTTGTATTTATAAAATTGTGATATTTACAGAATTGCAATACAAATCAAATTGGCACTTAGTTATCATGATGGTGTTGTATTTGATAATCCCTAGTGAACATAGTAACTCAGTAAAAACATTTCAGGATATTCCACCATATTTGATTGACATTTAAAAGAATTTGAGCAAGAATGTTAAAAAGGTGTTAAAATAACCATTCTAGTTCTTCAACAATAATTATGGTTCAGTTACATTACAGGAGTAAACTAGGAGTGCAAAAAAAAAAAACACTGATTATTAAATATGATCAAATCTGAGTCAGCTTTGTACCTTCTGAACATATTGACTTAAATAGAAATAAATATAGAGAGAAAAGTGGCACAGATTTTAGCCCACAGTGCATATCTTGATAAGTTTCTTATCATATACAAAAATAACAAAAATTGCAGGCTTGTCCTTCTTGCTGTTGTTTTAGAAAAGTTACAAATCTGGACTAATCTACCAGGCAGAATGCTAAAGAAGAATCTCATTTTAATTCGGTTCACATCGTCTCCTATAGTACAGTGCTATTTATTGTACTGTATGTGCAGTAATTGTAAAGTTGCCAATAATTTAGCCAGAGTGTAAGGTTTGATATTAAGGGTCTGAAATGGGCCTCTCAGACTGCAGCATGGTTGTTGCAGATAAAGTTCCTTTGTAAGGTTTCACTTTCTCACTTTCTCACTTTGACACTTTCCCCCGTCTTCGTGTCAGAGTATGGTGTCTCTTAGTTGCGTATTAAAAGGGAGTGATTTGTTCATATTGAATGGACTAAATGGAATAATTTTTAATTTCCTCCTCTTTCCAGGTGACAAAGAGCATGTTTGGTGCCAAGAGAAAGCAGTTTATGGAGGGGCTCGATAATGACTACGCGGACGACAGCGTGTACTACGGCCAGCCGTCGATTTTCACACATCGACCCGAGAAAGACGTAAGACGTTAAGAAGAAAACCTATGAGAAAATAGTTGACACCAAAAATGTTAAAATTATCAAATTATTTGCTAAGTTTGTTTAGATTTGTAACACGAGCTGGAGAAAAAAACAAACAAACAAGTGCCTTGTGTAACACATCTTCCCTGTGTTTTTCAGATGCTGTTGTCGTCGTCTTCGTCATCGGGGCAGCTGTCCCAGCTGGGTACAAGCTTATACGGCTCGCAAAGTACGCCCTCATACACCGTGGTCTACAAGTTTCAACTCGATCTTAATAGATGCTAGAATTAGTAAAGAATTAGTTTAAAATCTTACAGTCGATTGGTTGAAATTGCAGTTTTATTTTGTTTCATTATTTAGAACTTTTAATGACTTTTCTTATTGTGCCTGATTGTGTTGCGCTGTTAGATACGCGCTTTGTTTTAAAGTTAGAATGCATTCAGGTTTTTAGTGCACATATTTTTTTAAATGAAAAAAGGAAAATATCTGGAGTGTCATGATTAAAATCAATTACTTCACTCTAGCACCTGCTCTTTCATTTCTTTTGATTCAGCTTTTTGAATTTTCGACACAAGTCAAAGAATTCAGAAGGAAACATTTAACCGATATTTGCACCAGAATCTTACTGCTTGCAGTTTCACACCTGCTGTATGCTATAGATAGCATCGCTTTTTGATGGAGGCTTTTGAAGGATTTTGTTCTTGGATGAATGTGTGTATGTGTGTGCGTCCTAACACACCCTCTTTGATGCTTTGCAGATACTTTAGGCTTCTCAATACGGGGGATGAGCAACAACAACCCACAACTCAATCGCAATTTAACACAAAGCACGCAGCTACCACCTAGTCACGGCACGTCCTCCACCGGGGGCCTGACGCTGTCCCTCCATACTCCAACCTCGCCGAGTAGGTGAGACAGTGTTGGACGATCGGCTAAAGTTTAATCCCCCCCCCCCCCCCAAAAAAAAGCAGAGTCAACTTTAAGTTCACGTTTTAAACAGTTTCTGCTCCTTCGCAGGGGGATTTTGCCGATGAACTCGAGAAACCTGATGAATCATTCGCAGATAGGGCAGGGCATATCGCTGAGCGGACGGAGTAACAGCATGAGCAACAGCTCGGGCCTGGGTAGCCCAAACCGCGGCTCGCCCAGCAGCATCATCTCCATGCCCAAACAGCAGCCGGCACGGCAGTCGCTCACCATCAACAGGTGAGTCCATATACACATACCCGGGTATAATGCCCACGCAGCCTTCATCATCAGTGCTGACAAGCTAAGAGAGGTTTATTCCAGCTTTATATACATACACATGCAATGTAAGGATTTTGCGTCATTACTTTTAAACTTGCAACTCACAACATTTGCATTTATTTTTTTCTTCTGACAGAACTGGTGTAACTCATGCAGGTTTGTGGGCCTCCACAGTTATTCAGTTCAGTCTAAAAACTTTATATAGGATTCAGGTCAGTTATTTGCAATGGCCGTGTCAAAATCGTTTTTATTTTGTGGCCTTTAAAAGGATGTTCAAGTCAAACCGGGACTTTTGATTGAACACAAAAACTCACTTTATTAAAAAAAAATAATTTTATTCCTCTATATAATCCCCCTGCTACACTAATGCACTTATCCCAGTGTTTCACTAGTGTTTCGATACCATAAAGGTAAAAAGTTTTCTTAGTATGCAGACTGCATGTGCCACGTCTGAAACACTGGCCTCCCAGGAACTCCTTTCATGAACCAAACATGTGAAAATGACTTGGAGTGAGGTCAGGACCGTATGGGGGATGTGGTGATAACTTCTAGCCGAGTTCATGTAATGTTTAAGCGGTGTTCCCGCAGACAGATTTATTCCGCAAGATGGTGACAAGTTATCCATCGACTTTCAAGGCTTAGGGGTTCCACTCACTGAATGTTGACGGGATTGACTGCGACTGGGATCGGCATTCATGGGCGTGAATGAAATATTCATGAAATATTTTACTGCGACTAAGAGTCTCGTCACTGTACTGTATTTTAAGTCTGTAAACATCAGTCGGTTTTACACCTTCATTCACAAGACATTTCATCACAAGTCCCGGTTTGACTTGAACACCCCCCTTTTAAAGGTTTGCTGATTCGCTTAGGCTGGACAAACCAATTGGTGATCAGTTTCAACATTCTTTCTGTTGTATTGAGGTGTTGCTTCATTAAATAATGCACCTCCACAACATGATGCTTCCACCCTCATGCTTCTCAGCTGTTCCTCCATACACAGCACTTTCTTCCTTTCATCACATGATGTAACATGTCAGACACTGTATAATGGTGGATGTACTTCCAACTCCTTCACCAGTTCCTTTGTATTTGTCCTGTATATCTTCAGCCTAGAACCCTTGGCCTTGATTGTACATCCTTACTGTATTGTAAACATCATAAACAGATTAGCTATCTTTGTTCTGTGTCCTTTATTGCAATAAAATATTCTTGCCAAATCACACGAGATAAATAAAGAGTAGTTACATACACTCAGATATATCTGTGTGACCAGTAAGACATATCTCTTTTTTGGACCTTTCAGAATTCCTGTGGAATCCTGATGAACATAATGATCATTTGTAAAGAAATGTTCACACAAGTTTCCAGGCCTTGGTTTAACTTTGTCTTTTTTTCTGTGCAGTATGTCAGGGTTTGGAATGGGCCGAAATCCTGCGTTTGGTTTAAGCAATTCGTTCCCAAATAACATCTTTAACGGAACCGGTAAACAACCATTACATTACACCGAACACGCTTGCAAAGAACGCTTTGATTGTTTATTGGGAGCTAACGGAACAATCCGTTTGTAGACGGGAGTGATAACATGACTGGGCTGGACCTGTCCGATTTCCCCGCCTTAGCCGATAGAAGTCGAAGGGAAGGAAATGCCAATCCGACGCCACTGCTCAACCCGCTGGCTGGGAGAGCTCCGTACGGTAAGGCGGGTAAACAGAAAGCCTCCTGTTATGGAGTCTCAGTGAAGGAACCTCGTATGCTCATCTCTTGAACTAGATTTTTACTGAACCTTGACTTCTTTTCAGTTGGAATGGTCACGAAGCCGACACATGAGCAGTCGCAAGATTTCTCCATCCACAACGAGGACTTTCCTGCACTTCCTGGAGCCAACTTTAAGGATCCAACATGTTCTGATGATAGCAAAACGGTATATACACACACACACACACACACACACACACACACACACACACACACACACACACACACTCACTTAGGTACCTGATTGTGCCATTCCTCCTCTGTTATAGCGAACTAGTAGCTATAGATCAGATTAGAAAAGGTCACTAGTGTCATTTATATTAAACTAATGATTTATATGATACCGGCTTTTGTGTGCACCAAATTAACAGTACCGAAGTACTGATCTAGTTCTCTAGACCTAGATCTCATCAGACAGAACACCAATGATGAGATGACTCGGTGCCCTAGTTAAACATAGCGATCGTCTGCAGATTAAGTTCTGTACATGTATGTATTTTTAAAAGCATCATTAAAGGTCCTGTATTTTACCATTTCTAAAGTCTCACAGCTCCACCTGTTAATGCTCCGGATGCTCCAATTGGGTTTTAGGAGAGCAGTATGCGTGCGAATCAATACAGCGTTATTCTGCTGGATCTCTTTAGTCTATAATAGAATATTTCTCTCTTGAATGGAGGAGGAACTCTCAATCCAAGTTCAAAACCTAGTGGAGATTTTAGATTGAAATGGTAGATAGCACCCTCCACCATCACCATCATCCATCATCAAAGTCCAAGTGAGAGAATATTTTTTGTAAAGCGATGTTCATCCCTCCATCCATCGAATACAGTTCCAGAGTAACACCTTACTTTGAGATTTTGCGTTGATTCAACTTTCACCTCACTGTATTATCAAATCATTCCATTCTCTGAACTTCGACATTGTAATTGGCCTTTTTTTTTAGTAGTAATACTTTCCATGAACATTGCTTTTCCATTCAGTGTATTAGATGAAATCAAACTCGACAGCTTCACTTTGTCCCGAAGTCCTTCTCTCTTTCGTGCTGCTTATCTTTGCTGCGTTCTTTCCACCGCAGAACTTGAACCTGTCTAGTAAGATCATGTCCGCAGACGGTCCTAAGTTCCCTGGAGAAAAGAGCTTGACGCTGCAGAACAACAACAATCATCAGAAGAAAGGAGTTCAGGTCCTTCCTGATGGTGAGAGTCTCGGTTATTTAACTGAATAGGACAAAAATACATAAACAGCTGTGTGTTTATTCTAGGGTGTCTTTCTTTTTCTTTTATTTCCAGGCCGAGTTACGAACATTCCACCTGGCATGGTGACTGACCAGTTCGGGATGATTGGCTTGTTGACGTTCATTCGGGCAGCAGAGACAGACCCGGGCATGGTGCACTTAGCGCTGGGGAGCGACCTGACGACGCTCGGCCTCAACCTCAACTCACCAGAGTAAGCAGCAACTCATCTCATCCATGCTTCACCAGTCAGCACATTGTCACATGCATTGGTTAACCAGGAACAATATTTATAATATTGGATATAAAATACAGTACGGATGGTGCTGCTTTAGATCCAGAATTGACCGGCTGCTTGGATCGATACTGTTCAACTGGGTTGAGATCAGATGGATGGTAACATAATCATCCTGGAGACACGAAAACAGTAATATTTTTTTAGGACAGAAAATCAAACGGTGTTACATAACTCTTCAGGTATAATTATTATTAAAGGTCCAGAATTTTATTATTTCTTTAACAAATTAACACAGGTCTCGGAGTTCCCCCAAAGTGTGTGTGTTTGTGTTTGTGTTTTTATCCATACCTCACATTCCTTCTGTGTCACTTCTCTATCGAATCCCCAACAGCAGAGCTGAGCATCAAGCCGGGGGAGATGATCATCTTTTATGAGGTCACATTAGAGTTGGCTTATTAAAGCCCTCACCGATACAAAAACTGGGACAGGATTTCTTTGTTCCTGCATGTATTTATTTGCACACGCTAAAAATGACTAAAAAGTGAATTTGACATCATACAGTAGGTTCCCTTTAAAATTGGCCCATATTTTCACCTTTTTTTCTCTTTTACTCTAAACTCATACATTTCTGTCTGAAGCTTTTTACTTGCCTCTCTAATAAATGTAGAAACAGATCTCAACTATACCGTGTACTTGTGTGATAGTCAGAACTATATACTGTATATTGATATTTCATGTTTAGTTAACTAAAAAGCTCAGAGTAATAGCGTATTTATCATGACAGAATGTGATGACAGAAATCGGAGCAGCTGCGCTTCGTCAAAGCTGTTCGGCTGATCTGCCAGTTTTGATTGTGAGAAGAAAATGAAGACTGTGGTTTGGGGCATGTTTTTGCCGTTTGCTGCTAAAATGCAAAGCTACTTTGCAAAATATGTAAAGTATGTAAAGTATGTATTGTTTTGCCATTTTCTATCTCACCCGTGCGCCACAGCTGACCCAAACCAAGCCAAGTGCACACTACAGAGACACCAGTTTTTCTTTTAATTTGTCACGTATCTGTACCGTAGTGAAGTTACTTAGAGGTACTGTTTTTAGTTGTGTTAATTGTTTTAAACATAAGAGCGACTCCATCAGTTGGTACTGAAAGTCAGTAACTGAGTAAACCAGTTCTAAGGGTTATATTTAACGACGGATGTTTAAAAGCACTTATGTGAGTCGCTCGTGTCTGTCACATGCTGTAAATGTAAAAATTTAAATGTCTAATGTTTGCAGCAGGCTGACTAACTATGCTTTGTCCCAGTTTTAAACAGTTCAATGAAAAATGTTGCAGTAAACATTTTAGGTCCCTTTATTCGCCCTGGATTATCTTCTATGATGTAGTTAGTAAAGAAAAAAAAGTAAGATGTATATTATTATATTATTTATATATAATGTAAGATGTTATTTTTATTATTTTCAGCAACCTTTATCCCAAGTTTGCCTCTCCGTGGGCTTCCACACCATGTCGGCCTCAAGATATCGGTGAGTGTCTGACCTTACATGCTGAAATGAAATTCTTGGCTAACTTTAAGAAAATTTTTTAGTATTATTATAAATGCTTAAACTTTATTTAGTATGTTTGCATAAATTATTTTACAAATAAAAAAATTGGCACAGTTCTCCATTAAAAACTACATAATACAAGGGATGTTGTTCAGTTCAACCTGGGACTACACTAATGCACTTATCCCAGTGTTTCACTAGTGCTTGGATACCATCAAAGTAGAACGTTTTCTCAGTTATGTTGGAGCCGTGATTAGACCGCCTGCTTCATTTCTGAAATGCGGTTCTCCCAGGAACTCCTTTATCGGCCTTTTCCTTTAATGAAAAAGAGGCATTCTGTTTTTATACCCTATACTCCCCACCGTACCACTTGCACGTTACAGGATCTTAGTTCGGACTTATTGCCACATCTTATGTACAGTCCTGACCTTGTTTCAAGCCATTTCCACATGTTTGGGCCATTAAAGGAGTTCCTGGGAGGTGTTTCAGATGTGAAGTATGATCATGGCTTCGGCTGTACTGAGAACTTTCTACCTTGATGGTATCCAAGCACCAGTAGAACACTGGGATAAGTGCATTAGTGTAGCAGGAGATTATATATGGAGATCTGAAGGCAGTTTTAAGTCTCATCAATCAAAAGTCCCAGTTTAACTTGAACGCCTCTTGTAATAATAATAATAATAATAATAAAGTGTGATCCCCCCCTCATTCCTGTTGTTTGAAAAAACCTTTAATTCTTTAAAGTTGACCCTAAACCAGATACACTCAGGATCTCCGGGCAGCTCAATAACTCCGCCTCTCTCTTTCAGACTTCCACGTCCCCTCCGAATACTTAACCAACGTTCACATAAGAGACAAGGTAGGTTGGCCACACCTCTTCACATTCTTCTTCTATTATTCGTCCCACTTTTTCTTCCTTTCTAATTACCGATCTGATGCCCGAGCCAGCGCGTGTACCGTCTCCGTTAGAACTGCCTGAGGTTGTCTTTGTATAAGGTAAACTGTATGAAATGATCTGCTGACCGGCTAATGCTGTTGTTTTTATCCCTTCCTCCACCATGTACCCTGTTTGTGTGCACTAGCAACACCAAACAAGCATTATTCAAACCGGGCGCTAGCTGTAGAGCCATTACTGGGCCCCATAGACGGAAGTTGAGTCCTGCCTTTCTACTAGCGTGATTGTGTTGGGGAACACGCTTGTTGTGGATGTGTGTGACTGAAGCACAGGAAATTTTGTGGTGTTGTGTTTTTTTTTGTTGTTTTTTTTGTTTTTTTTCTTGAGGGGAAAAAAAAAGGTAAGGTAATAGACGTGTTTGTTCTCTCTCCTTCTCCACAGCTTGCTGCAATAAAACTTTCACGGTACGGAGACGACCTGCTCTTCTATCTTTACTACATGTTTGGAGGAGACCTGCTGCAGCTCTTAGCGGCGGTAGAGCTGTACGTATTTGTCACTTTCTGTTTCAGTATTATATAAACTGTAATTAATTGCAATCTGAGGTAATTATATTTCCTCGTCCACTTCAGCAGCTCCCTCCGGCACTAGAAGAGTGTTGTCAAGTGCATGCTCGCTTGTCGATTACGAGTAACAAGGTTATCACTATGCAAACCTACGCTAGTCCTCATTGCCCATTTTCAATTTGTTAACAAAATGAAGATGTGTAAGGCTGAGCAAATACTGTTCACTATTCTTTCGCAAAAAAATCATCCCCCCAGGAGGAAAAATGTAAAACCCTTTGATGCATTGTTGTGGCAGGAACCTAAATGCAGCCCAATGCTTTACTGGTCATTAGCTTTTTGACAAAAGTGTGGAATTAAACATTCAGGAATTACCGCCATTTTCACATCCTTTACAGTCAGTGACTCCCTGAAGTTTGGAAAGTCTTGTTTGTGGATCTTTCTTCCATCAGTCCTGTCTTGAGTAAATGCAAAGTACGGTATGTTCCATTGGCCTGATAGCAGATAAATGACTTGGCCAGTGAATCTGAGAGAATCAGAGTTGTAGCCCTCTGCACTTCAGAATTCATCCTGCTACTTTTATCAGCTGTCAGGTCACCAATAAACACCAGGAACCCGGAAAAGAATCTGGCAAAGTCAAATCTGGCCTTTTGGTTCTTCAGCGGTACCAGTGGTTTGATTGTAGACGTTAATAATGGCACGCCGACCTCCTCAAGAAAGTTCTTGACTCAGATAGATGTTATGATGAATTGGTTCTTCTTCACTGTGTGAAGATTAAAGACCCGGCAGTGTCAGGTCCATGGTACTGGGGTTTGAACCTGTGACCTTCTGGAGTCTTAACATCTTAACCAATGAGCAACCCCTGCCATGGTTCTGTGACCAAATGGACGTCGACTAGGCTGTTGGATCATTTTTTGGTTGACACAAGGACACAGTCATGAGCTTATGGCTTATTGCTGTTGGTACCCAGTAAGGAAACACATTGCATATTGGAATATACAAGTTCTGAAGTAACTGTAGTGGTAGATCTCCACTCATACAACCATGTGTCAAGAAAAAAACACAACATTGGAACAATAGCATGTGGGACAAATGGTGTGTATTAAAGCAACAGATAACTGTGGAATATATCATGTTTTCTCATATGAGATCAAAATTCAACAGACAAGACAAGAACATCATAATTGTTTTGCCATCACATATTATTTCTGATTTCTGGTTAAGAGCGTTTCTAGTGCTTCTTTTGCTTGGTGTTTACTGGCGGTTAGCATCCACCATGCTGCATTACCGCCCCCTTCTGGTCTTGATCTCTCTCTCTCTTATTTTTCTTTTTGTAGTCCTGTTCCCCGTTAAAAAAACATGAAATACTTTCTGTCTGGTCCTCTTTCCTGTCAAACAGTTGGGTTGTAATTGTAATCCCAAATTTGAGAAATACACAAATGAGAGAGATTCATGTAACCTTTGAAGATTACATTAGCACTGTGGTTAGTCAAGAGGAAATATACATATACATATACATATAAATATTTTCCTCCTCCTCACCTTTTCGCAGGAAAGTTTGAGTTTCCAGGTGTCTTATTCACTGAAGCTCACTCGTTTGAGTCAGCTACGGAAATGAGAACTGGCTGAAGAAAGCCGTCCGTCTCATTTTGCAGGGTTAGGGGGGAGGCTTTTAAGTGAGCACAGAAGTGTGCTAGACCTCAGGTCAGCCTTTTGTGATGACCGTATCATTTACAGCTGGTCCAGGTATGTAAAGTGAAACCTCAAAGGCTTCTTTTGATCTGCAAGCTTTCTCATTGTGTCAGATGAACACAGGACGGGCTTTGAAGAGACCGACGCTATGAGTGTTAAGTCTAGAGCCTGAATAATAAGAGGAAGGAGTCGTGTGTATCAGTATTCTATATGTAGGCTGTTGGCAAAGTCGGGCCTGTACTGTGTAGTTATTATGTGTCAAATTAACTGAATTTGTGATATGAGCGGTAATGGAGTGTCATCATGCAAGCATTTTTGGAGCATCGTCTGGATGGCAGGGTTACAGAAAGTTTGCTTTTCTGTAACTTTACTGCTGAGTAAAACTTCCTTGATGTTTAGAAATATTCTAGTTTCTAATATGGAAGTTATTAATTTTAACCAATTTAAAATGTATTGACTGATAATGTAATTTGTTTTGCATAATATTTTGCTGTGGCTCACGTCTATTAACTTGTACACCACAAGAGGGCGTACTTGTACTTCTGGCTGGGTGCAATATTAGACATTGTATTTTTAGCAGCCTTATTTCTTTAGTGCCGTTAATGATTATATAGAAAATATATTTATGTACAGTATGTGTTTGTTTGGCAGCATTGCTTCTTCACTTTTCGTTTCCAGGGTCTGGGTTCAATTCCCACCTCGGGTCTATTTGCATGGAGTTTATTTGTTCTCCCCCGTGCTTGGTTAAGCTGATTGGAGTTCCCAAATGGGAAAGGCTCCAATGTGTCTTGGCTAGTCAGGCTAAATGATTTATGATTAATCAATTACTGATTTTTGGAAAACGTGCAAAATCTGCAACCTTAGTCAGTAGTTACCTATAGTAGTTAAGTATACTCAGGATATAATTGTAGGCGAAAGTTTGTTCTGTATTTCCCACATCGCAGGTCAGGGCATTTAATGTTAATTTTGAGAAGTGTGGTGTTTTGAATGGCGCTTTTAAAATCTGAGCTCAATGTGTCCACAGTTTCAATCGGGACTGGAGATACCATAAAGAGGAGAGGGTGTGGATCACACGAGCTCCAGGGATGGAGCCTACGATGAAGACCAACGCCTACGAAAGGGGGACGTATTACTTCTTCGACTGTCACAACTGGAGAAAAGTAGCCAAGGTAACAATGCAAATAATACATGTTATTCGTTTTTGTTTTTACTTTTGCATGGCCCCAGTCCGCTCATCACACCTTACTTAATAAATATGCAACACTAATTAGATTTCTTTTAACCGTAGGAATTTCACCTGGAGTATGACAAACTGGAAGAGCGGCCACACGTCCCGTCAACGTTCAACTACAACCCGGCCCAGCAGGCTTTCTGAAAGAGACCTGAGAGAGAGAGGGGGTGGGGTGG
>JAQMYI010000004.1:20254662-20264999 GCA_030014275.1 Clariallabes melas | reverse complement strand
CTAATGGCTTTGGCAACAATGTAATACTTTTGTTAACATTCATGCCAATAAAGCTCTTCTGAACTGAACTGAACTGAGAGACAGAGAGACAGACAGAGAGAGAGACAGGGAGAGAGAGACAGGGAGAGAGACGGAGAGAGAGACAGGGAGAGAGAGAGACAGAGAGAGAGACAGGGAGAGAGAGAGAGACGGAGAGAGAGAGAGATGGAGAGAGAGACAGGGAGAGAGACAGAGAGAGACGGAGAGAGAGACAGAGAGAGAGAGAGACAGAGACAGAGAGAGAGAGACAGGGAGAGAGAGAGACAGAGAGAGAGACAGAGACAGAGAGAGAGAGACAGGGAGAGAGAGAGACAGAGAGAGAGACAGAGCTCCACCCTGTGGGTTGAATGTGAGGTGAGCACAGCCTGAGGCATTCAAATCACCTGTTATACAAAACTACACACACACACACACACACACACACACACACACACACACTCTCTCTCTCACCAGTACAGACTGACCCAGACTCGTGTCTGTATCCGTTTCTCAGTATCACTCTGTCTCTCTGTATTCGTGTCCCGCTTTCCCGCTCCAGGATTGGCTCAGATGTAACAGATCTAACCAATCACACGTGAACTGAATACTTGTAACCAATCATAACGCAGTAGGCGGGACTTCCCAGGAAAAAAGATCAGTCTGACCCTTTAGTGTATCTGTCACACACCCACTGCCATCATCACTACAATGTAATTATCACAGCACGCTCAGTGTACATCTACATGCACACACACACACACACACACACATAGACATCAACAAGTCCACCTCGAAATGGTGCAACCCAGAGTGTCATGCCAAAACCGAGTGAAAGCAGAGCATAGTGTGTGTGAGTGTGTGTGTGTGAGTGTGTGTGTGGTCACCAGTGCACGCAGTAGCGCAGTGCTGCAGTATCAGTGCCGTGTTGGTGTCCCAGTCCCGTGAGAGCAGAGTGAGCTCGTGTTTCACATCCCGCAGCTCAGCAGCGGCGCCTCGCAGCACGGGCCCGGCGTCACGCAGGAGAGCACGCTGCCGCTCACACACCCGCCTAAAACCAACACACACACACGTACACATTAAATTCAGGACACGTTCACTGCAGAAACATTACTTACACTTGACAAATTATATTTTAAAGCTTTGAATTGCTGAACGTCTTCTTTGACGTTGGTGCTTGGACCCATTATTTTTTCTTATCAGTGCTAAACAAAAATTACACTAATGGTGTAACGGACTTACAAAAACCCACATAGAAATTGTTCATACCCAATCCCCTCTGATAAATTAAATAAATAAATAAATAAATATGGGACTCATACATTTAAAAAAAAAAAAAGATGTGAAGTGGGCCTATGATTGGCCCCTGAGTGGCCCACGTGGCCCAGTTAGTTTTTGTTCATGTACTGTATGATGTTAATTTATGTCATAAGTATGTACAGTAGCACCACGGTCCAGGAGGAATGTTGTACTAAACTGTATATGGTTGAAATGACAATAAAAGCCGACTAGACTTGACTTGACCAACATGGCTGCCATAAGCACAGTAGCATTTCTGACCATATAAACCAGTCAATCAACACGAGTGTTGGGTGTAACTGGTTACAAAGTAACGTTAGAGGACTTGGATTACTTTTTTGATGTAACGAGTAATCTAACGCGTTAGCTCCGCCTTTTAAGTACCCAGTTATTTAGTTATATTTTTAAAAATGTAATCCGTTATTTAGACAATTTATGTAATCCGTGAGCCCGACAGCAGTCATTCCCAATCCATTAGTGTGTGTGTGTGAAAGTCGTCCTACAAGCCCCGCCCCCAATAACCCGCCCCCTTTGTTATTCCTGCTGTTATACCCCTATCTCACCTGTGCAGTTTGACTATGTGAGGACCGACGCGCGGAAAGATGGAAACCTAATCAAAGCGCCAAAACTGCCGGTGAATCATGATGAACCGAACTTACGGCCACCGCGCGACACCGCGTAGGTGAGATCGGGGTATTAGTAGTGAACAGATTATGGGCTGAACTTGGCTGAGTGATGATGGTAGAATAATTATAAGGGTCTCGACTAAAACTCGGATTACGAGCATAATTCGTTCCGGAAGTGGGCTCGTATTCCAAAACACTAGTAAACCAAATTTTTTTTTCCCATAGGAAATAATGGAAACTCAAATTATTCGTTCTACAGCCCAAAAAAATAAATACATAAAAATAATTAACATAAAATATTAAATAAAAATAAAACAACTTAACCTGCACTTTACCTTAAAAAAATGTAAAAATAAATCCCGACAGATAAGTGTTTCTGTTTGTGCACGCTATCAAAACTTGCAGTTTATAATCTGGACCATAACTGCTCATAACTTTACTTCTACTCAACATTTTGATTTAATTTATGCCACAGGTTTAACTTTGGGAAAATACTTAAGGACTGGCAAAGTTACATTAAATTCAATCAGACAGACATTTTTCGGAGACTCTTTCAATTATATCTTTACGTTTACACTGAAGGCCCTTCAATGTAAACGTAAAGAGTTTCGGGCTCTTCAATGTATGAAACGTAAAGATTTCATTCAAAGAGTGAGTTCTAAGCAACGTACTGTACAGACCTACCCTTTCTTTTATTTACATCAGAGACAAAAACAGTCACTGCAATCGTGAGTATGAATGTGAATTGTAGTGATGTTGTAGGTTAACCATGCTCTGATTCATTGTGACAGATCCCTGCATTTCAATTCACAGGAAAAATCAGCAGATAGGATTTGAAATTGAGGTTGAAAGTCCGTGTTTGATGACTGTTGCGTGTGTATTAGTGAGATATGCAAGCAAAAACAGAAGAGTAATTGCTCTTCAGGGGACTGAGAATATCTATGCGGGACGCCATTGGATTGTGCTGAAACAAGCGCTGGTTAAAACTGATGTGTTGCTTTCATTTTTATCTGCTTTTGTCGCTATTTTCATGGCCTTATATTTGTATTTTGGTCATACACCGTATATAACTGGAGAAAACCTCCATGACGTCACCCATAGGTATTATGCAGAGCGGTTTTAAAGCTCGGTTGTGGGAGCTCTGGTATTTACATATCATAGCAAAATCCAAGTTAATTAATAATTGGGCCAGCTAGCTTAGCTTTAGCTTAACTAAAATACTACTGCGCTTAAAGTTAATTTATACGCTGTTTACTTTGCATTTGATTGAACTCTATCATCCATACCCTAAACCTCATCCTATTTAGCTGTCAGTCATATAAGCCACACCCCTAATTATGCCATAATTTTAACTGATTAGTTCAACCCCATACAGAAGTCATGAATGAGAAATCTAGCTATGGAGATCAAAACTGTTTTTTATACCACTCTAAAGTATGGCACGTTAACATGCCAGTCTGTGGGGGTTGACTCAGTTCTGGAGCCAGTTTTTGGGCCTAGTGGTCATTCAAGGAAATGCAAGTTGCCACTTGTTTTTTTTTCTTCTTTGTCCAGCTCTTTACCGCCAACACCAGACACTTCAAGTGCACCGAACACTAGTGCTCTAAACCTGTACCATTGTTGAAAGCCCAATTTTGTGGCTGTATCTGTACTTCAACTAAATACAAAGACTTACACATTTTATCTGTAACAAATAAAAGCTAAACTCATCTCTGGCTACTAAATGAGAAAGCTTTCATGTAGCATCTGTTAGTTGTAATAAGCTTGTGTCCTGTATTTAATTCCACTCCAGCTGTAAGACACATTCAAACACCCCACCAATTAAATTTCTTTTCAGATTTTAAGATTAAACTCTATCCAAACCCATTATAAAACCCAGGTCCAAAATAGCATTTTTTAAAAAGATGTCACACTCTGGCTGGTATGAAAAGCAGACATTCACTTAAATGTAAGTCTGAACAACTGTCGTTTCAGTGCCACTTATTAAAAAAGAACAAAAAGGTTTTTTTTTCTTGCTTATCTCACCCTCTTTCTCTGGTTATGGGCAGCCTGCTGAAAAAAGCCATTGAAATTACCTGAAACCCTGCCATTAACATTAACAATGCAGTGGTGTAAACAATCACTTATTACCTGCTTCTTCTCTCAGACTCCTTCTAACCTTCGTAGCCAATAGCTGACTACACCCTTTCTGCCTCCTAAATGCCATGCCACACATTTATTTTTACAATTTTTCATACATAATGTATCAAACCAGAGGTGAGAGCACTTTTTTATCTGGGCTCCTGTCCTTGGCATAAAACCGAACTCCCAAAATTCTTGTATCTGGCCACGCCTCGATTGGACTAGATGCTAACATGAAGCCCATAGAAGCGATTACGCAACTTTTTAATGGCGCCGTGTACAAAGCGCTTCACTAGATGCTGCTTTATGGCTTATGCATGTACAAGTACAGTATGTATGATTGGCATCATCTGCATCTCCAGACATGTTTAAATTATGTGCCTTATGCGCCTTTAGGGGTTAGAGACTAGAAAAGAGCATGGCCAAATGGAAAGTCCATTCTCTAGCAAAATAGAAAATCATTTCCTTAGGCGTTTTACAGGTGTTGATGGATGGGGGGGCTATAAACATGTTGCTTTACAGCCACAAACATTGCCTGTTCTGCAGTGAATACTGTACATTCCTGCAGTCCAGATGCATTAAGTTCAGATGACAGAGGTAAAAATGTCAGTTCCCCAAACTGGGGTTCATCAATATTAAGCCCTTTCAAGTTTGTCACTGTGACTCATGAGTTCCCTTTAGGCATTGGTGTAATAGAACAAAGGGTTCTACTCAAAATACTTTCTCTTTCAGGAGAAGTGTGGTGGCTTTTGTCAGATTATAGACTACCAGACGGATGAACTCAAATGGTATATATTGTTTTTTTTTTATGTTCTTGATGATCCTACATAAGGAACGTGTATTTTTTGGGTTTTCCTGGATTTTGCCTATACTGTACGTAGCAGTTTTCTTCAGCCTGTTTTACGTAAAAACTGTGATTTTAGCTTCATCCACCATGAAGTTTTCTTTCATCTGCATTTGTCTCTTGCTTAACACATGGAGGCAGCAGGTTCTGAATTACTCACTGAGATTGAGGTGCTTCAGGCGAGACTACTCAGCAGCTCTCTACTCTCACAGCCGTTATAGAAGACCTCACTCATCAAACCAAATGACCGCTGGAGTAGAGCTTTAAATACATTTTCCTTAAGTAATATTTCACTCACTAGACTTCTACACTCATACTGCTAGCAGGAGTTGGAATAAAGGCAACGGCTGCATTTATTTTGCGTTTAGAGGCGGGTTTCTTTCAGACATAATCCCTGCATTTGCTTGTGTTTATGAGTTCACCGATTTTAACTTCCTTATAAATCTGGCCATTTGTCTGGACAACCTGATTTTGGAACATCATCAGACAATCAAACGTAAGTATGTCATCCAGGGAGAGTTAGACACTCTGCCCTATTACTGATTTAGAACAAAACCAAGTAAAAGATCTCTTAGGGCACTAGGCGTGTGTGAAAGCCATCATGTACTACAGAGATGATTCAGAACTTATAACCAGAATCCACCAAGCCAAATGCAAACCAGTGCAATCGACTAGGAGACTGATGATCGGGTAAGCCTATCAAAACTGCTTTTCCACTCATGCCTCAGGTCGTCCTGTACAAACCTTGAGATACAAATACTGGTGGAGTCCCATACCTACTAATGTCCACTACTGTCTTTCTTTGTCTTCAACAACTTAAAAGACCTGAGGTACTCTTGTAGGAAATCTCCACCAGCTGCTTGTGGCAGAGCCACAATGGTTCTAAATTCCAATATATTTTTTAACCAGTTTACCCCGTCCCATGTGATGATCCCCTTGTGCTCAACGACTGATCTGGTATATTTGGGTGTAGGTAAAGATCCCTAGGGAAAATATTACTTAAGTAAAAGTAGAGGTCCCCCATTTACTTTACCTGAGTAAAGGTACAGCAGTTTCTTGGGCATTGGTGGCTCATTGGTAGGTTTCTTGCCTGCCATGTGGAAGGCTCTGGTTCAATTCCCACTCAAACCCAATTCTCCCAAACTCCAGCCATGAGATGCAGTGCCGGTCCCAAGCCTGGAAAAAATTTAAGGGTTGCGTCAATAAGGGCATTCTGCGTAAAACCTGTGCCAAGTTGTGTGTGGACAGGATGGTCCACTGTAGCGACCCCTCAATAGAAGCAGCCAAATGTCCAATCACATCAAAAGTACAGAGCTTGTATTAACTCACAGTAGCCTCCCTTTCCGGTTCCTAAATGTGAACGTATTGTTTTCACCGCTGGCTGCAACCAGCTCCGCTTCTTATTTAAAACAACCTTTTACCTAATGTTACACAATTGTTACTTAATGCAACGCCATGCCGAAATGTAGTTAAGTAAAAGTACAGACATTTGCTGTACTTTTGAGTGAAGTAAAAGTAAAAAGTAGTATCTAATTAAATTACTTAAGTAAATTTCATATATGTGGAAAATGTATTTAAGTACAGTAACAAAGTGATTTTTCTTCCTCCCACCACTGCAGCCAGTTTTTGGGCCTAGTGGTCATTCAAGGAAATGCATGTTTTGGCATTTCCAAGTCGGACGTGTTCTTCAAAACCAGAGGTTGCCACTTGTTTTTTTGTGCTCTAAACCTGTACCATTGTTGAAAGCCCAGTTTTGTGGCTGTACCTGTACTTCAACTAAATACAAAGACTTACACATTTTATCTGTAACAAATAACCATTAATATAAACCACCATGTTTGAGAAGTTTGTCAGCTTCTTTCCATTTAAAATTCACACAGTTAAAAGCCATGTATGCAATATATATATATAAAAAAAAGTAAATAAAGAACGAGAAAGATTCTTAAGGATTGAGTGGCTTGAGCCACAGCAGGAGTGGATCGCTGCCTTTCCAGGAGTCATTCACTCTTTCAGGCCTTTTAGAAACATTTGAATTCGGTCTCCATGCCGAGAGTGCTACTGTAAGTGCTTTACCGCTGGTAAAACCATGGATCCTGCTTCTAAGGTTAGTTAATGCACATATACACAGCAAAGATTCCAGTGTTGAATCAACACCCTACACATAGTGAGTAATGTTTATTTAGGCCAGTTGGGCTCGTATGAACTCTAAAGTGTTAAATCCATTTTACTGTAGGATTTTTCTGTGGTATATCTAGGTCGTACATAAAAGCGAGATCCCCCCAAATAAATTCACAAATCAAAGAATGCTAGACAATACACAATTCATTTGACAAATAATTAAATCTTAACTATTGAACTTTGTTAAAGAGGTCCCCCATATATCGTAGGGCTGGAATGTACACTATATGGGGCCAGACATTGTGTGCCAATGTCAATGTTGATATTTTAGTGTTTTGAGTTATTCGACCAGTGTTAATGGTTAGCACTGTCGCCTTGCACCTCCAGGGTCCGGGTTCGATTCCCGGCCAGGCTCGATTCCCATCTCTATTCCATACATCTGAGTCTCTGGCAATCTTTAAACGATGACTTAGGACATAAGCAGATACGTGCTTCTCAGTAAACTTAAAATGTAGCTATTTTTTGTTTTATTTAATGTGAAGTTAAATGTTAAACTCTTGTATTTGCAGTTAGTTTGTATTGTTTAAATGCTGCACCTTGTTTTTAAGTGAGAAAACTAATGTTATAAGGATCGGGCTACATTTTAATACTCATTGATCTTTGGTTTAAAATTGTAATAAAATCGGGGGAAAATGAAATATCGGTTCGGGGTTTATTAATAAAATCGTGATACTTATACTGTAGGATATTACAGTATATCGGGAGGTGACTGATTTCCAGCCCTAATATATATAACATTAGCTGATTATACTGTACCTGCCACTAAAACTCAATGTACTGTAACATGTAAGTCAAATGTTTTTCAGTATTTAAATGTCACTCTGCTGCGCTATCCCAAGTATAGGTATAAGTATATTATAGGGAAGAGAAGGATTTAATTGAATTGGACATCACAGTTTGATGTATTCATTTATTATTCATTTATTCATTTTTATTTTATACATGTGCACCATTCTTGCACCTGCAGCAGGGGTCACAAAATCTTTATTCATTTCGTGGATTTCCTATTTCTATATTGCTTAATAAATATTTCCACAAAATAAAAAAAAAAATGAATTGGACTATAAAAATTTCAGTAGGTAGAAGGACTGATCTAGACTTGTCCTGTACTGAGGCATCAGGTGTGTTTTATTACTGTGTCTGGCACCTTTACGGCTCCTCTCTGCCCACTGGGCTTTCCTGTGCAGAACGGTCTGCGCACCAGCATCATAAACGCTACTTATCAACACCGCAGACCCCCTGGGTGGAGCAGCTTGTGGAACCTGAGGTTTGAGTTTTGTTGATTCGCTCGTTCTATATTCACTGGCAAACAAAAAGCAATCTCATAGTTGCTTCAGCAATATCTTTAGACCTTTGCTTAAATACCATTCGCTTTTCGCCGTCACGCCTCTCGTATTATCCGGTCATGATGTCCGTTTGACCCGTGGGACCGGTTTCTCACCGCTTCATATTGTTGGCAATATCTTTAAATGAAATGGATTAATCAGCCATAATGACTAATAAAGAAACATCTCAAAGTGGTCGAGCTTTTCATTCGATTTATTTGATCAGAGATTGTGTGACAGGAAGCCGAGAATACAAATTTGCACAATCTTTATTTCCGAAACTGTATCGCCCGTGTGTTCGAGTGATGTCCTAGATTAGTGAGTCGTCTCTCATTTTTCAGAGCTGCTGCGAAACTTTTCAGCATAGTAGCTTTGTCCTACTTTCTGTTTAATATTCTTACTAAGGCATGTCTGCCTGCGTTTAATACGAGTACGCTTAGAGCCTCATAGGAAAAAGGAAGATCTCAGCATTCAGATGGACTTCTATAGCTTTCAGAAGTTTCATATTCAGTCACATCTCATTCCCTACAGTACCAGGAGCACTCTATCTGCACCGTCATGCTCATGTGCATAATCTTATGAGGGCAGCATCATTGTACTGTACTTATTCATTGATTCATTTATTTTCAATTCTGTGCCTATTAACCCCTTAAAACCTGCAGAAGCACCGGCGATCCCATTTACATACAGGATCTCTAGAATCATAACCTAAAAATACCACAATAAGTGTTTTTGGATAGAAAATCAGAGACGTTTCTCACTGAGAGCAAACATCCAACATGCTCCTGTGATGCCGTTTCCGACCCCCAATGCACGTGTGCAAAATTCGTGAATATTTGCTTTTCTAACAAAAACACAAAAAAGCATTAAACATCCAACAGTGCACGTCATAGAGATCTATGTTGTGTGTGCATGCTACCCTGTTTGAACGGTGAGTATGCATGAGCATGTGATATTTATCTTTTCACGTGTTTTCTGGTGCAACTTTACCTACAGTACTGTACAGTACTAATCCATAGAATTTTACTTTTTGCTTTCTTAGTCACTGCAGTTTTGCATTCTGCCTCATCTCATCTCTCTCTCTCTCTCTCAGTCTTCCTCACCGCCACACACACACACAGTTACACTTTTGTGTATATAAATAAAATTAACCTATCCTCACATAAACAGCAGGATATAGATGCTCCATCCATCCCTCTAGGAACCTCTGTAGTCCAACTAGGGACCGTGGAGGCAGATGGTGATTTTGTTCTGTTTAATTATTCAGTCGTGTCCGACTCTTTGTGACTTTATGGACCATAATGTAGCACTCCAGGCCTTCCTACAGTTGATGCTGTCCATAGGGTTTTCTTGGCAAGGATACTGGAGTGAGTTGCCATTTCCTCCTTCAGAGGCCCATCAAAAATCAATATGGGAACACCAGTTAGACTAATGTGCATGTTTTTGGACTGTGGGAGGAAACCGGAGTACCCAGAGGAAACCCACCGAGCACGGGAGAACATGCACACTCCATGCACACAGAGACCTGATATGGGAATATAAATACACACACACACATGTATGTACAGTATATATACTGTGTATACTGTACGTATACCTGTTAAAGAAATCGTAAAATATGAGACCTTTAATTGATGATGCAAGCATGTGACTTCCACAGATGATATGGGTTTAAATTTCTTATTCATCTTCTTGATCTCCACTATCAGCCGTGATTCTTTCTGTTCTGATGTCAATCACACAAAACTTTCTTTCGGCTATAGGCCTCCAAGTGGTGATGCTGTAACCTCTCGCAGCCGGAGGTCTAGAGAGAGCTGATTGGCCAAGCTCTATCAGAGGGGCGGGATGAGAGGAACTTCGTGTTCCCGCATTAATCACGGCTCTACGGCCAATCAGGTGTGAGCTCGCGCACGCGGAAGGAGCGGATAG
>JAQMYI010000004.1:20204825-20217845 GCA_030014275.1 Clariallabes melas | reverse complement strand
GAGTACCCGGAGGAAACCCACCAAGCACGGGGAGAACATGCAAACTTCATGCACACAGAGACAGGAATCGAACCTGGCCAGGAATCGAACCCAGACCCTGGAGGTGTATTGCGACAGTGCTAACCACTAAGCCACTGTGCCGCCATTATGATTAGTATTATTATTACAATCCTGTATGCTGTGACTTGCGCCAGGTGATCTATCTTTTTTTAAACACACAATCCCATCTAACTTTTTGGGATGATGTGGCTCACAATGTAACTTATGGATACAACATTTCTTACGTCTCACCTGTGCGTCCGCTGACCGAGCTGTCGTTAGTCAGCTCTCCACTCACTGCCTGTACTTGAACCGTGTACAACTGCCCAGGTACGAGATCTTCGAAGGATGCCATGTTGTCCTGCTTAGAGACACGTTTGAACTTCTCTAAATGTTTGTTCTGGAACAGGAGGACCGCATAAAAGTCCACGTCTCCTGCGCCGGCGCTCCAGGATGCCCTGAGACTGCCACTGAGGGTCCCAGGGAACAGCTGGAGGTTCTTAACCTGACTGGGTGCTGTAGGGGAAGATGTAAATTTTTCGCATGTTTTGCTTTTTGTGACAAAGTGAGGCAGGAACATTTTTTATTTATTCTGGAAATAAATACATAAATCTTTTGATCTTTGATTTGTATGGTATATAACAATTCACAATGCATAGACGTGTCTCTCACCGGTGCGGCCCTCTATGCCCTGGGCCTTCAGGAACAACCCGCTGACGGTGGAGACGACTATCTTGTAAAGAAATCCTGGGTTGAGAGGAGAGAAGCAGTGCTCTCGTGCCGTGTTGTTAAGTCTCGCCGCTGGGAAAACTTTGGTGTCGTTGTACAGGATCTGGGGCTCGTATCGGTCCACGTCTCCTGGTGCAGAGGTCCAGCTCACACACAGGTGAGTGGTTCCTTTCTGAGACAGAGTCAGCGAGCGTACTGCAGCGGGGTCTGTAGAGCAAACAGGGCTAATTTTAGATTTAGTCAGGTTGATGCAGTGAAATAAAACAACATACTTCTACTGTAGGTGTAAAATGTAACAAAACCAATCGGCTAGTGTAAGACTACAAACATGATGCATGGACATGATGACCCTTAATCTTACTCCTGGCATTACTTTTAACTTCATGAACACATACGGCGATATTCAGGCCCAGGCTTGTCATTCATTATTATGAGTTATGTTCAGGAATGTAATCATAACCTGAAACCCCGTCAGATCTGATACTAACCTCTCCAAGCAGAAACATTATATTCTGTACCACAAGGGGACACTGTTGTGTAGTTTATGTTAACAAGTGTCGACAGTACGCAGGAAAAAAAAGTGAATGTATTGTTGAATAGATGGAAAGATTGATGGATGGAAGTTTAAAAAATAGATGGAGGAACAAAAAGATGAATGATCAGATGGATGCATGGATCATAGAAGGAAAAATGGATAGATGGATTGATTGATTGATGGAAAGATGAAAAAAGGATAGATGGATAGATGGATGGATGGATTGTTACATGAGTGAATGGATTAATGGATGGATGGACAGATTGATGAATAGACTGTTAGCTGATAGAAGGATTGGTGGATGATTGAATTGATGAATGGATGGATGGATGGATGGATGGATGGATGGATGGATGGATGTACAGCGGTGTATCATGTATGCATGTCTTTCTGTGTGGATGGATGGATGGATTGATGAGATAAGATGAGACAAATTGGGATTGATGAGCTGGATGATGCACAGTTGCGTGCGTATGTACAGTATGTATGTACTCTATCAAAAATAGATGGAGGAACAACACGCTGAATGATCAGATGGACACATGAATCATAGAAGGAAAATGGATAGATGAATTGATTGATGGAAAGATAAATAAACGGATGTATGGACAGATGGATGGATGGTGTCACTCACGTGTGTGGCCTTCAGTGGAAATCCTGGACTCGTACTCTCCACTCCAGGTGCTGACAGTGACCATGTAAAGTCGCCCGGGCACCAGATCACTAAACACACACTCGTTCCTGCTTTTCTCCACCGTCTGGTTCTGAAGGATTGTGTTGTTGTACAGGATTTCAACGTTATAATGATCATAATCTCCAGTTGCATGGTTCCAGTACACCTTCAGGACAGTTTCCTGGGCTAAATGGATGACATTGGTGTTCTGCACTGCAGCTGGTTCTGGATGAAGGAGGAGATTCAAATGGATTATAAAACAATAAAGTATATTGATTGTCAATGCGACGCACTAATGTGAGATTGCTCTTCACTGGGGATAAGGGGCCTGATTGATTGAAACACCTGAATTCAATATTTAACAGGTTTGGCCAAATACTTGTGTCCATGTAGTGTATATAAGTTTTTTATCGCTCATTACCAATGGGCTGAAAGTGTGTCCGAGTGAACTTACGTGTTCTTCCTTGGACCACGGTGGTGTTCTTGAAATTGCCGTTGCAGGTGCTAATGGAGATGGTGTACAGTCGTCCAGGCGCAAGACTGCTGAATTCAGCGCTCAGTTTAGTCCCACTGAGCGTGTACACTGTCTTCTCACCATGTTTCAGGCTGACCTGATAGTTGGCCACATCTCCTGGTGCAGCTTTCCATGAGACGTTGAGGAAATCTGAACGTCCATCATTCGTGACTCTGACTTCAGCCACAGCTGCCGGTACTTTAAGACAAACAAGAGGATCTCTTGTATATTACAACATTAGAGAGAGAATAAGTAAACAATGTAAACGATATTGATAACATTGGTAGCGTATACAACAGCTCCACCCCCTAAACCGAATTGCACTTAATCTGCTGCATTTCAGTAGAAAGTTGTCTGAAAGTCTCAATAGTCTACTCCATTGTTTGTGCTCTCCATCTTGAGTTCATTAACGCTGGAAGTCCATCGCTGAAAATAGCCTCTCTGTTCCATGGGAAAACAGTTGGGTCCGGCCGACAAGACTTTGATAAGCTCTTTGCTTTCTTCCTCTATGCACAGCTTCCTGAAATTCCTCAGATTCCCTTTGTATTGCAGCGCTATTGTTTTACGGCGATGTTATCACATGATTAATTTCACGCAGGCCAACCGTTATTTCGTTTAAGTTCTTATTAGGGCAGAAGCATAAAGAGTTTATACTGAGATAAAACTCAATCCAAAGAGAAAAAAAGAAACATCAGCATTACTTTTGTTCACATGGTGAGACATTTGACCTGCTGCTGTGGATCCAGCCGTGAGTGCGTTGTCTATACCGATTGTCCTGTGTAATAACAATTGAACAGAGGGCATGGAGCCTCATGATCTCAGGATACTCGGGGCACAAGGTCCCACCCATTTCAGGGCACAGATACGCGCAGTAACAAACTACACACTGCCTACACCACGTGTCTTTGGACTGTCAGGGGGAAACCTGGAGGAGTCCCTGGAGGAAACCCACTAAGCTCAGGGAGGACATGCAAATTCCACACACAAAGACCAACAATGGGATTTGAACCCACAATCCGGGAGGTGCGAGACAACAGAAAAGGCCCGATTGTTGAGGAATTGTGATAGTGGAACATCCAGGTGTTTATTTTTGAACATTACAGCTAAAAGATTACCAGTATTCACCTTCACTAGTTATAAAATAAGAATAAATATTAGATCATTGTTAACTCTAAATTCAATGATAACCTTTGTGGTAGTGTATATTTATACAGTAGATCCTACAAATAATAAATGCATAGCTATTAACACACTGGTTAATTAGTAAATTATTATTGAAAAGGTTAAACTCATTAAATAATGAGAGTAATATAAATAGTCATGGAAATAATTGTAAGTAAGTATCCTTAGCCCTTTAAATGTTGTTAGTCATTTGGAAGCTCCCATCAAGGAGTTGCCACAGCGGACCATGCGATGTGTCATGTTTTTACGCCGGATGCCCCTCCTGGTGTAACCTCCCAATTTATCCAGGCTTGGGACCGGCACTGCATCCAGTGGCTGGGGTTTCAACCCGGGCCTTCAGCATGGTAGGCAAGAGAGCTACCACTGAGCACTACGTACTACATTATTGATGGGATGTTAATATATAGATTTTAGTACTTGGTAAGATTTAATGCATTTATAAGTTTGTTATTTTTCCAAAGCAATCAGGCAAAACATGGTATCAGTGCTTCACCTACAGTAGGTGAAAAAAAGTGAATGATCAGATATGATCATATAACACCATTTCTCATAAAACTTAATGCATTTTTATCTCCTGATCCATGCTTTTTTTTGTTGTTGTTGAAAATATACATTTATATTTTTATCAGATAAAAAGAAACATACTTGCTAAATACAATTTGAATTTAAATCTTTCAAATCTTATAACTCAGATGAAACTTGGCCAATTTAGATTTTACATGAAAAGACATAAACCTGAAAAAGTGTTTATTCTAAAATGCAAAATTTGATGGTATTGCGACATGAATTTGACATGGTTACGGACACTACAGTTTTGCTTTTTAAACCTTTTCCCAAAAACCGAAATGCTTTCATTTAAGCAACTATTTTAAATGATTATTGTTTGAAGCGATTACACAGAAAACAGATAACACTGAAAAATGGCTATTTTGGGGGGCTCATATAACATCATCTCTCCAAAACAGCTGAAGTTAACAAATTTTTAGGGAAGCAAGATTGGTCACTTCCATGTTGCATAAACTTCAGAAGTACAGTAGCTTCTTTGGCCACACACATTTTCTGTATTATATGTATAACATAAAAAACTATAAAATCAGCACCAATACTGTGTTTTGGCTGAATACATATTAACTATTAATATGTGCTTAGTTAAAGGCTTTATAGTATCATGTTGTCCATGGTTTTTGTTCTTTATACACTGTATATCCATTGACGCAAACCGTATTATTATTATTATTATTATTATTATTTTTTTTTTTTTTTTTTTATGTAAAGCAGGTACCTGTGTAACATGTGGCCTCCATCTGCTTGGATCTTTGCTCCCCGCTGATCGTGCTAATCAGCAGTTTATACAGCGCCCCAGGTTTGAGACGGGGGAAGTGGATTGTGGTGGTGTTAGCTGGGACACTGAGGTTATACACAGGCTCTTCATTGTATATCAGCAGCACTTCATAGGAGTCCAGGTCTCCCTGAGGCTTGTCCCAGGTGGCATTGAGAGAGTCTGTGGTTCTCATATTGTTCATCTTCAGAGAGGTGACTTCATGAGGCACTGAGGAGGAAGATACAGACTTTTACATTAACGTGTACATGTAGGCAGTTGGCAGACACTTTTGTCCAGAACGACTTATAAAAGTGCTTTGAAGTTTCTGTTATTGGATAGATCCTTACACTGGGTTACTATGTTACTAACTAAGTACTTTTAACTTCACATACTCAACAATGCCTTTCAGTTATGGTGTACAGTATCTACCATCTCAGACAGGTCCTATGTTCCTTCCTTTGTCAGATTTTGACTACAAACCCAGAAATTACACATTGATGCCCAAATTATGGCATCAAGACTAACCTGTCCTGACTATTATTATTATTATTATTATTATTATTAAATCTCAGACTTATTTGCTGTGTGTTAAGGTTTATCCATATTCCATTCATACACCACGCTCTATTTGCCCCATTATGATGGGATGTTTTTTACCCAGGGTAAATCCTTACATGTTCTTCCTGTCACTTCAGCTGAACTGCTGAGATCTCCACTCGTGGTCATCACCACTATTTTATACAGTCGACCAGGCATGAGCACGTTAAATGTGCACTCTCTCATGTCCCGGGATAGCTGTCTCGTCTGAAGGGGAGAGGAACCGGTGTCGTAGTAAAGCTTTACGGTGTAGCCGTCACGAGACCCTGAACCAAGGCTGTGGGTCCATAAGGCACTGAGGGACGTCTCGTCTGCATGACGGATGTGTAGCTGTGACACAGGTGGTGGACCTGAGAGAGAGAGAGAGAGAGAGAGAGAGGTCAGAGGGAAGGGAGGCAGATCTATATCATCTGAAGATCAGAAGTCATTCCAAGCTTAAACCAAATGTCATACTACTGAAAAGACTGAAAAATAATTTTATTTTCAATTTATTCCATTTTGTTTACTGCAATAGTAAAAATATTTTTTCTTCACATTTACAATAAAGCCATTTTTTTTCACTTTTTACTAGTTTGTGAGATCCTTCCAAATAAAATTTAAATAAATCATTTTACAAGTAATTAAAATACCAGTTAAAAACTAGTATTTTTTGTATTTATTCACTTATTTATTTATTTATTTGTTTTTCACTTATTTTTTACTTATTTATACTGTATATCGTATTTATATAAAATCAATTACAATCATAAACAATTTATATTTTATATTATAATCCTAAAATACAATCCTAAAACAATATTTTATTTTTTTTAAGTAAAAACTGATACTTTGATCAACTTATATAATTATATTATATTATATTATATTATATTATATTATATTATATTATATTATATTATATTATATTATATTATATTATATTATCAATATAAATATGAAGTATGGATGATGATGATGATTATTATTATTATTTTGATTATTATGCAGCTTAAAGTGCTTCACAATGCAAGAGATTTTATTAATAGCACCTATACCAACTTATAAAGCAAGATAACACACAAAAGTTAAAAACAGCTTGTAAATGTTAGGGAAAGTATTCAGATTTTTTAAAAATTCAAATAATAAAAAAAAAAATTAGTAAAAAAAAGTAGTAATCCAATTTTTTTCTAGTCTATTCCTTATTTTATACTTTTGATGAAATCTAAACAGTTCTCAGTGGCACATCATGTCCATGGTAGAATATTACAGTAGGTTTCATGGATTTAATAAATGACTAGACAATAAAACAATCAAATCAAATGGACTACCTATTTCTGCGGGGCAGTAGACGGTGCTGGTCTGCCCCATGTTCTCCACACTCACTGCTGCTCTATAAACTCTGCCAGGATGAAGTTTTAACCCCGGGAACCTGAACCGCCTTTCAGTTTTACCCAGGGATGTGTTAAACAATGTCTCGCTGCCATTGAGGAGCGTCACGCTGTAATGCTCCCAGTGTCCTACAGGGGGCAGCCAGCTAATCACCACCTCGCCGTACTCAGCAGGTTTCTCCATCTTAAGCTGAGAGACTTCGCCTGGAGCTGAGGTTAACACAGACAGACACACACAGTGAGACGTGCAGACAGACAGTGCGTCAGAATGACGTCAGAATGAAACCGCACTCTATAAGCAACGCATGAAAGATTTCTCTACATGAGTGGCGGCAAAAGGCCTCCTTTCTTCTCTAAGGTGATTAACGCTGATAACATAATGGAAACGAGGCATGTTTTATTTCTGTTAATGTGTCAGTTCCCTTTCAAAACCCAAACAGGACAAAGATTTTTGGGTGGAGCGACCAAACCTTGGGAAATTATGCCTTAAATCCTGACAGTATCAAAGTCAAACATGGGCAGGCGTTTTATTGGGTGGCCACAGGCTTCCTGTCCCTCCTTCTTCCTGTCAATCATAAGGCGATTCCAGAATCTGTTGTGGCGCTAGGCGAAAATTTACAAACAGCCCCTCCAAACAGCATTAACTACCATTAGGTTATAAATAATACATTTACTGGCCTGGAGTTTCCAAAAAAATTAGAAATCCAGAATTTATCTCTCATTTTTAAAACATTACTGCACAGTGAAATTCTTTGTTTGTCACATATCACAGCTTTGTCAGAGCACATGGTCAGTCATTATACAGCACACCTGGAGCAGATAAAGCTAATGTTGGCGGAGCTGGAGCTCGAAACATTGACCTTTTTATCAGTGACGCAGAAACTTCAACTTTTCATAATAAGCCGCACTGTATCAGTTCCAGTCATATACGTACCGGTGGTAGCAGTCACATTGGCGTGATTGCTGAGATCACCACTCCTGGTGTAGATCCTGGCCTGGTAGCTGCTCCCAGGAGTCAGATGGTCAAACTGAGCTTGTGTGGTGTTCGAGGACAGAGTTTGATTTACAGCTGAATCATTAGACAGTAGCTGGACCAGGTAAGAGTCCACATGACCGGGAGCTCGATCCCAAGAGACCCGGAGGCTCGTCTGACTGCCCTTGCTCTCCATACGTGGATTGAGGACCATGCTCGGTACTGCAGGAGTAGAAGAGCAGATTGGTCTATATTGCAGAGGTATTGTGGTTAACTGGATTTGAATATATCATCAGAAATGTGGGGGACAATTATATTTTCACTCGAGTCAACTCTTGATTACAAAATGCCTGGAATTGAGGAACTGATTCAATTTGGGATTGACGCTACCATTTATTCTACCATTTGAAATCTTGAAGTAATACAGCGCACTTTCTGTTCATATTGAATAAATTGTAGCTACCTTGAATTAGAGAACCTGAGGTTCTACCTCAAGGCAAGTGGAGAGACGAGGTAAAGCTCTCCGAAGGGTTCTTTAAGCTTTAACCTTACACTGACCAACTGAATCACTTTTACTTTCTGCACTAATAGCTTTGAGTTTCCTTTCTGTATATGTGCGTCAGGGAAATAAAAACGGCTGTTGACAGATTTAAGCTTTTAAGTGCACTTAGCAGGGTACACAGGGTACCTACAGTAGGGTACTGTTTGAATAGTTGGATAGTTTCAGGATGTTTTTGAACGTTCTCAAAGAAAGGAACTGGAGCTTGAGCACTGATTTAATCTACTCTGTGTGTGTGTGCTTTTGTACATGTGTGTGTGTGTGTGTGTGTGTTAGCGGTTAAACACCGTTAAGGTATGATTGACACGGAGTAGGGGGTGATATAACACATGAGGAGTGAAGGCCAAGCTTTCCCTTCACACAGCAGGAAAAAGAGACAGGGCGTTCACCTAACTGCCTGACACATTGTGTAAAAGGTCACACACACACACTCACACACTCAATCACACACACACAAAAGGAAAGAATGAAGGTAGCACAGACGTGTCATCTCTCTTAATACCTTTTGTAAGAGCTACAAGATGAATCTCCCAGCTTTGTCATGATCTACCTGTTTGTTCCTGCAGCCACATGGCGTTTTGTCTCCCTGCCGCCTCGGTGACGATGCTCACGTTGTAGATGCGACCAGGAGTCAGGCCGTCCATCGTGTACGATGTTGTAGTGTTGTCCAACGTGGCGTTCCAGGTGGAGCTAAGATTCTGATCGCTGTCTCTGAGCAGAATCCGAAATTGCTCTGCTCTCCCCGGGCCGGGCTTCCAGGACATGCTCAGGCTTTCAACGTCTCTAACCACCTGAACACTCTGCACCACTGAAGGTCCTGGGAGACAAATACAGAATCAAAAACTACTCTGATCCAAGCATTTCTGAGTAATGTAGCCATGCTCACGGTTATTTAGGGGTATAACTCAGTGGTAAGGGCATTGGACTATGGTGTAGTACCAGGTTTAAACCTCAGTCACTCTGGTGTCTGCTGAAATATAAATGTTATTCTAACACAACATGGTTCACTGATACCAATACACCACCAGTCAAAATATTGGACACACTTTCACACATCTCCATGGTCTATTTCATTCTACACTTTAAAACAATGCTGAAACATCTATAAGATGCAATAATCTCCTTTGAACAGTTGATATTGAGATGTGTCTGCTACTTATGATCTGTAAAGCCTTCATCATTAATTGGTGATTTCTGAGACTGGTAACTGGTAAGTTTTGGTCTTGCTTTCCTGGGAAGGTCTTCATAAGAGCCAGTTTCATCATGGGTTTGTACACCTCCCTAACACAACCTCTTCCATTTTATTTGGGCTTGGGACCGGCATTACATCCAGTGGCCGGGTTTTGGGCATTGGCTGGGAATCGAACCTGGGCCTTCCACATGACAGGCAAAAGACCTACCACTGAACCACCAACGCCCCTGAACAACTTTCTAGTGTTGATGATACTTATTTACATAGTTTTGAAAAAAATATAACCGTAAAGAGAAAAAAAAGATCACACAAAGCTGCTCTGGACTGAACAGGTTTTTCTATAAGAGCATGCCGGTGTTTGATGCACAACCCAGATAAGATTGTTTTCGCGGCATTTAAATAATGCCAACCCTGACTGGATGCTGAGCCGCCCGTAGAGAGCGCATTGTGGGAAAGTGAGTAGCGGAAAGAGGACCTTTTAGCAACGAAGGCCAAAGCTAGACATCAGCAACCACTGAGCACTTGCTTGGTTTTGCAGCTCTTCCTCCCTGGTGACTCGTTCAGACCTACAGTAACTTGTATGAGTTGATCACAACAAAGCTGCAGTGTTCTGACTTTTTAAATAGCTGCTGAGACTGCAGGGTAACTCCGAGTAAGCGGGTAATGTAAAGTCATATTGGATTCATTGTGTATTCATATCAATACTCACAGTCATACAGTACATGCGGCATGCTGTTAAAGCAATTGCCCTTTATTAATGAGCTACACATTTCCTTTGTATATTTACATGGAACTTCCATAAGATACAGTATGTTAGCTCTTCACATTACAGTAGCTCCAAGTATTCGTTTCCCTAAGCAACAACAACAAAAACAAACAGCTTCTTACTGTATGTTACAGATGAAACCCAAAAAAGATGACTAATCCTGAATGTTACAGACCAGAAAGATCACCGCACCCCGCAAGAACCCTAATGTTGGATGATCATTGTAATATGTTTATAATAACGTTCACCATTGATACAACTTAGAATGAATGACTTTGGTGAAATAACATTAAGATAATGTTAAATGAACGATGCAAACACAGTATTGCAAATAGTATTAACTGTCTGTAATCATCGTTTACCAACACCAACCGTCTGTAATGATACAATATTACAATATGACATTAATACATTACTTGTTCCCCCAGTTATTTACCAATACTAGTGGGCCTACAGTAGTATTATACAGTATGTGCAGTATGTACTCCCTCCTTTTCCCTTTTTACAGCATGACGATACATGCTGTACCTTCCTATTAGTGCAATACGTAATTTACTGTTTTTTTAAGTAGTTTTTTTTTTTAGTTATTCCCCTTGCTTAAGTTATTACTTTTTTGACAACAGAAAGCAACCGTTACTACGACAAAGCAATTTCCCTCTGGAATTAATAAAGTTCTTTGAATCTCAAATCTTGAAATACAACCTCAAAACAATAAAGCTTTATTCAAAGCATTTAATTAATGGATTAATAAAATCCATTAACACAACGTCCGACCACATCAAATGGTCCCTTAAGTTTATAAGAGGGTTTAGAATTCTGATCACAGACACACATCTCTTAGTGTTATAATGTTCCTGCTCTGCTTGATTTTCTTTAGAAATATTACCATGAGGTGCATCTTAGCTCCAGACTCACTCTACTGTGATACGGTGTTTGTGATATGGTGTTTGTGATACGGTGTTTGTGATATGGTGTTTGTGATACGGTGTTTGTGATACGGTGTTTGTGATATGGTGTTTGTGATACGGCGTTTGTGATACGGTGTTTGTGATATGGTGTTTGCGCAGCGTCTACACAGCATCTCAGACATGGTATATTGTTGTTACATGCATGCATTTTCTAGCCTCAACAGCAGATTCTCTTGTGCTCCAGTGGTAAACATGCATTGCTTTCGGCACAGCGACCGGATTTCGAGTCCCACTCAGGCCAACGGATTGCTATTCATTTGGTCATGAAGTTGTTTTTGCAACATTGTATTAGGGGCTTTTGTTCTATGCTATTCCATTGTCATGTAGTCAACATTGTTCCAACTTCATTTAATCAAAGTCATACATTCAAGTACAACCTACAGTAATGCCAACATTGTCCCAGTGTATGTAATGTAATTAACCTCACAACAACAAAACATTCCTGCTGGGTATCAAATATTTGAGGAGTTTTAAACAAAACCATGTTTTAATCTGTTTATTATCAGACGTATTACCAGGTTACGTATACTATCTGTGTCATGTGATTTCTTTAACATAAGCTGCGGGTGTGATGGCTCAGGCGGCTAAGGCTTCGGGTTGTTAATTGTCAGATCTGATGATCCGGGTTCAAGTTTGAGATATTATAAAACTGCGTAAGTTGTTTCCTCTAACCAGTTTGTCATGCATTTCTTCATTCCAACATTGCACGTTTACTGTATAATACAAGTAAATTTTAGCATATTAGAATTGCAATTAATCGTGATTAATCACAGACTATGACTGTGATTAACTAGATTAATTTTTAAAATTGATCGACAGCACTACATAAACCTAAAAAAAAAAAAGAAATAAACCGGAACAAACACTCGCATTCCAATCTGTTTTTTCATCGGACACAAGTGCCATGACCCGGAAGTTTTTACTTGTTGTGAGGGATAACTGTCTTTTTTTATGTTACTGTATTTTTTCCTGCAGAGCATAAATAATTCCTTGCTATTTAAGGAAACCAAACATATAAGCAGATGCGCAGCTCTTCCTGAAAGCAGGGTTTATCAGGTGCACACGGCTTTCCGACGTTCATTGTGAACAGTGGCCAAAGCTGAAAAAGTTTTTATTTATTGATTTTTTTTTTATTTTATGTAAAAATATATATATATTATTAAGAATTTCCGATAATCATTAAACGCACGTTGGTTGATCGTCCACCAAAGTGGAATGAAGGTTTCTGCTGATTGTTCTTGTACATACTTAGGTTTAAAAGTGCACTGATAAACTTTTATTTTTAGCCTTTGGGTGTTGCACCTTTTAATGTACAAATATCAGAGAGGTTTAGGTGATGGCATCAGTGCGAGGGTCAAGAGCAACGCTGTGCTGCTGAACCTGATTAAACCTCCAATCAAAACAGAACGCAGTCCCCCCCTCCTTCCCATTTCCTCTAGCACACAAGAACAATGGGGTGGGAAAGGGCAGGGGAGAGGAGAGGCCAGAACCGTCTGGAAATACTTTGCGTTCGACTGCTGTTCTGGAGCCAAGCCAAACATCAGACACAATGTCATCTACACACACACACACACACAAAGGTCTTTATACGTATAGACTTTTGAA
>JAQMYI010000004.1:20159207-20170769 GCA_030014275.1 Clariallabes melas | reverse complement strand
AACCGACGCCATCTTTTCTATGTATTGACGGGTCTCCAGAGCCGTCGTTCAGTTATGGTAATGGGCGTTTCGTTTTCTGACACACGCTGTAGCGGTAGACCAATCATAAAGGACCGCGCCATCTGACCAATCACAGCAGTGACGGCTCACGGAAAGGCGGGGTTTAGACAGACTGAATCTTCGAACTGCTTCACACGAGTCATTTACGAATCATTTCGAAATGGGGTAAAACTTTGTTTCATTCATGTGTTCATCAAAGATTGTCAATAATATACAAAAGTCAACTATTAATTTTAGAAAACACAAATGAGATTTTATAACATCATCATTTTTAGGCATATTCATGATCTTAAAGTGTATTTTCTTCAGTTTGCTCGTAGCTATTGTTAGCTAATAACATTACATGAATTTCTAACACTAGCATAAACTGAAAAATGTTATTTTAGTTATGGCTTCCTCTATGACAAAAGAACATCACAAGCGCCATCCAGTCTAACCTGGCTACTTCAGGGTTAAAAGTTTGGACATGCCCCTGCCCTGATTTTTATCTAACCTGACCATACTTGATTAAGTTTTCCAAGATGAATAGATAAAAGTATCAGCATCAGGATGTACAAAGTCGACAGAGACGTGTCCCTGAAGCTACAGCATGTGGCTGGAAACGGAGCCAAAGCTAGTTGTGAAGTGATAAATAAAGGGGGTGAATACTTATGCAGCAACAATAGTAGCTGGTACTTCTTTAATTAACTTTTGTGTCACAATTTAAAAAAAAAATAAAAAAAAGTTGTGAAAACTTACGCAAGGTGTTTTTATTTTTTTTAAAAAGGTGCTAATCAAGTACCGGTATAATGTTTTATTTATGAATTGCTCTTTTTAATAGAAACGTTCAGCATTTCACTTTGATTTATGTAGGTTTATGTAAAATATTTTAACTTACCCAACATCATATTTCATTGTAAATTAAATACGGTGATATTTGAGGGTGTCAGCATGAAGCAGAGAGCGTCAGGTTTTGTGATGTTAATTGCTAAATGATACCATTGAAGCAACACCTTTTTTTCTCAAGGGTGCTTAAAGAGACTCCACGTTCATCTGAAGGGTTACTAATTGATTCATTTAAATCATTTATGTTCCCATTACAAAGACACTTTACACGTCGGCTCATGAGAAAGCGCTTCTTGGAGATGGATTTACAAAATGTATTATTATCAACATGAACCTTTAGACTCAAATCTAAGAATTATTTCAGAAAACTGTTTTAATTAATGTTTTTTTTATATATATATATATATTTATCTACTATTTGTAAAAAATAAAGAAAGGTTTTGTCTGTACATTGGTCAGAACTTATTCTTTAAATAATATCTTTGCATTTCATACATTGGAGGACAGAAACATTTGTCTGTATGTCTGTATGTCTGTCCAGACGGATTTTGTTACGCCATCATGCAAAACTATCTGGACAAAATTTTATGAAACTTTGCAGCTCCTTAGGTATTTGCCTGAAGTTTAACCGCCACCATAAATATAAGAAATCAAAATGTTGCGTCAAACTGTGGGCGTGTCCTAAATCAACCGCTGGACAGAATTGAATGAAACTTTTGCAGTACTTAGAGATCTGCCAGAAGTTTAACCTGCACTGGACTGCAATGTTGAATAAAAGCAATGTTACGAACAGTGATGTACCAGATTATGTGCCAAGCTACTTGCTCAATGTAAACAAACACCTGCATCAATAGATATTATTTAGAAAAGCCCAAAAATCCCGGAGACAGACCTCAGCCGAGACCCGGGTGATGCCGAAAGGACCGAGGCTGCTGTGCAGAGTGTTGATGTCGAGCGAGCGGATCACTTCGTCTGAGGACACCGGCTCCGACGCTCCGGTTCTGTCCGATGACACGTACAACTCAATGCCATTTTGTTGCTCCTAAAAAAACAAAAAAAGAAAATCATAAGGAGTCAATAAAATACAGGACTTTCACCAGAAAACTAATCTAATATGAATAGGAACTAAACTAAAAATACAGAGCATGGCTGAAATAAAAAAAAAAAAGCATGTGTGTGTGTGTGTGTTCGTGCGTTATTCATCACTTCATTGGGTTTCTATTGCACGTTATTCTTCATGACTAATGCTTGGAGCGACACGGAGCACGAGCATCGTCACACTCCAGCAACCGTCTTGCATTTGTGTTTTTTTGTGTCTCATCACTTATACGTATTTCTGTCAGCACGTTTTCAGGAGCTAAATGTCACCCTAAATGTCAGCGGCATTCGATTAATACGTGCCGTCTAAAGAATACATGTAATGACTAGGAAAAGTGTCAGATTCATTATTTAAAAAAGATATATGGCAGTCACATTGACATTACACCATGAAACAAATACAGCACTGCTAAAACTGAAAGGAAAAATGTCAGAAATTAGGACATTATATTATTAAAAATATATATATCTACTACAGGATAGTGGTGTGTGTGTGTGTGTGTTAGACTTATAAACTAACAGTTATTAAATGTGTCATTTCATGTAAATACAGTATGTCATCGCATCATAAATGGACTTAGAAATATGATGAACAGAAATTAAATATCAGCATGTGTGGAAAAATATGAAGATAAATGAAGAAAAAAGCAAAATATACACATTTTTACAAATTTTTTCGACATAATCTCCTGCTTTTCAATGCATTTTGTCCATCTGTCCACAAGCTTTGGTATTCCCTAATTAAAAAGTGTTTTAAGCTGAGCTTCGTGCCACGAATGCACCGCTGTCTTCACTTCTTCAGCAGAAGTGTATCTTCATACTCGTAGGTCTGCTTTCAGGGGTTAATCCGAAGTTTAGTCTTCAGCTCTTCGATAAGCGTCTCACTGTAATGAGCACTGTTAAATGTAGAACCTTTTTCCTGATAATGTTCCAATACTTCTGGCCCTTGGAAATCCCAGAAAACTGTAAGCATTGATGAAATTTCCAGCTGATGTTTGACTTTTGATCTTTTTCGCGGTTGGTAATTGAGGATGTTTCTGTTCAGTTTACTCTCAGGCTCGTAGTGAAGAATCCGTGTCTCATCACCGGTAATGATTCTCTTTAAGAAACTTTCACCTTCCTTAGAGTATCAGTACAAATTTTGTTTGCAGATATCCAAACACTTCTGTTTATGCTCTTTGGCCCCAGGTACTAATCACTTACACCGCAGTTACAAATAAACTGATTTAACACGTTCACACCTGCACGGCCGTGACTGGGAAGACAGTAGAATTGAACGGAAAGCGCCATAATTGGAGTGCGGATAATTTTTGACTCACCCTTATGAAATATAAAAAAATGTTATTTCATAGTATTGACATATGTAACTTTGCTTCTAATTTTAATTCGATCCCTGAGCGAGTCGTTCCTGGTATATTGTATTTTTTTCCCATATGAACATGAATAAGTTAAAGCATAACTCATTCCTCCAGTTCGATTGGTTCTCCTTAAAAATTAGACATTAACTGGGATTGAAACTGAATTATAGATGAATGAGAACCTTTTTTTTTTATATCAGGTAGTAAACTCATGATTTTTCATACCATCTCCTGCATGGCATCGGGTTCAACGAGGCGAATAGCAGAGCGAGTGCTTATTCATAAAAACCTGCTCCATCATCGCTCAAAGTGCAAAGTGTACGCATATACAGTATGTTTCATTATTATACATACGAGTGTGTGTGTAACGGGATCCAGAACAAAGTGCAAGGATGTGAGCATGCAACAGGTAGACAGTAATAAGAGACAAAGTGCAATTGTAGAAAATCAGATAAGGGTGTAGCTCAGCGTTGTGTTCTTACATTCAGCCGGTTGATGTGAACTTGTCGTGGTGAAATGTCCAGGGCAGCAGCCACGCCTTCACGGAACGTCCTCAAAAGGCTTATGTTCAACCGCCGAACATCCAGCTGGAGAGCCTGAGAGACAGACAGCGAGAGAGAGAGAGAGAGAGAGAGAGAGAGAGAGAGGAAGCAAAGAGAGATGCATCACCATGGAAACCAGGCTTTCTCTCACCAAATATCACACACAGAGAGAGAGAGCTGTGTCAGTGTGTAAAGCCTGAAAAACTGCTGAGAAAACAACACACCACCCACCAGCGTTTTTTTTTATTAATAATGTGTGTGTGTGTGTTTGTGTATGTGTGTGTTTCTTAAATAGTTTTACTACTGTACTAATGTAGCCTGTTAGATGTAAGGAAAAGCGACGGTTCCTATAGACCTTACTGTACTACTGCAAACCTGAGACACATGCATAGCTCGAGTTTTAGAAATACTTACCTTAAGAAGGTCACAGGTATACAGTACAGTTGACTAGAGTTATATGTTTACACTTGTCACGGCCATGGAAAACTTTCAAAGACCAAAGTCTGACTCGCAATTATATAGTTCAATGTGCAGAAGTAGTCGTTAAAAGTAGACAAAGAATTTCCATTTCCATGGAATTACCATAACTGTCATACCAAACCTTTTCAGTTAACTCATCATTAACCAAAAAGGAAATACTGTACTGTAAGTTCCCTACATACGAACTTTCAAAGATAAGAACATGTTTAATCTTGGAAGTTAAATCACACTGTCACGTGCGTGCCGCGTGCATTCCAGTACTGTATGTCCAAAAGCGAGTGATGAAGTTGGTACTGCTAAAAAGCGCCAAGCAATAATGATGGAGACGAAAGCGAAAATAATACAGAGAATGGAGCGAGGTGAAAAGATGACAGACATTGCTCATTCTTTTAACTTGAATTGTTTAACCATCGGCACGATTCTAAAGAACAAGGCGTAGATAGAACATATTACTGTGTACAACCCATTTAGTTAGTATAGTGTTCGTATCCTAGTACCTAGACAATGTTTGTTGGACTTACAAACAAATTTGACTTATGGACGAGCTCTCGGAATGGAATTCCTCCGCAAGTTAGGGGCTTCCTCTACCTACAGTTGTTGTTAATCTTTCGGCTGTTCCTGTCGAGGGGGCGGGCAATCCGATCTGCACACAATTCAAATTCCATTGGTTTTATGTCGGAGGCCCTTCTTGATGCAACCCTTCCATTTTATCAGGGCTTGGTACCGGCACTACATCCAGTGGCTGGGGTTTCGGCATTGGGTGGGAGTTGAATCCGTGCCTCCAGATGGCAGGTGAAAAACCAATCCGAGTTATCAATGCCCCAAAGGACATACAGTACCTACACAAATGTGCAAAAGTCTTGAGTCACCCCTTATTTCTTCATATTGTGTCTCTCATTTTCAGTCCACTCACTGTACCTGAGCAGATACGTTTTTTGCCACACAGTAACCTATGGATCATTTATCCATTTATTAAAATATTTAACTTAAGGCATGAACCAGTGAGAAACAGGAGCAGATGATGACATTCAGTGTGATCAGGCCAGTGCTTAGTATTACTGGTGATGTTGAATGCTGAGTGGTTGGAACAAATGAGAGGGGAAATGAGGTCGCTGCTGAGGTTGTTACATAAACAAACAATTTTTAAATTGTAAATCTTTATGCACTTTACGGCCTGTTGCAGTAAAACATGTGTTCCTGTTTCTTTAATCTATACAATTTAATTCCATTTAATATGAAGCAATGAAAGGTGGCTTAAGGTTTTTGCACAGGAAAATCTAATAAACCACCATGGCTGTGAAAGTCCCTTTTCGGCAGCTTTCAGGTCACATGACCGCAACTTCATTTCAAATTAAGCCCTATGAAACAACCTATTTAGGTTTAAGCTTCATAACCCTTAAATCAGGTCTACAGCTTTCTACAACTTACATGACATGAAACAAATAATACTGAGGCGTGGCTTACTCCCTGTGCCAAGATGTTACTCTGTTTCAGAAGCGTCAATTTATTAAACAAAACAACTAAAGAGATTACTGAATCTACAAGAATTGGGCGAAGAACTGTCCAATGCATCATTAAAACTTTAAAGAATAATGGTGAACCATCATCTACGAGGAAGAAATGTGGTTGCAAAATTTTTTTTGAATTATCATGATCTGAGATCACCCAAACATTTGGTAAAATCGTAACTCACAGCTATGATTAATAGTGAAAAGAAAAGCACTTCTGCACCCACAATGCGAAGAGAACTCAAGGGTTTGGGACTAAACAGCTGTGTAAACTTAAGAAAACCATTTATCAGTGAGGCTAATTGGGAAAGAAGGCTTTGATTTGCTGAAGTGTGACGCTTTGGAAAAAGGTCATATGGTCTGATGAATCCAGATCGAACATGTTCCAAAGCAATGGTGCATCAGGGTAAGAAGAGAGACGGATCAAGCGATGCAGCCATAATGCCTAGTGCCTACCGTACAAGTCTATGGGCGCAGTGATAGGATCTGGAGTTGCTTCTTTGATGAAATACATAATTAAATGGTGTTGAATATGAAGGGGGAAAAAACATTCACTGAAGCATATTCAGTATATACGTTTACAATGAAATTCATAAACAGTATTACAATGAATATTTGTAATGAAATTATCAAACATTAAAAATATATAGTGTATACATTATATTAACTGTTATATTTTTTAACAATTAAGTCTAATATAAAATAAGTACAAACTTTTTTTAAAAATACTGCTTAAATGATTATTTTTTGGCTTATATTATTATTTTTGATTACTTCTCTTTTTAAAAAGAATAACTTCTTAAAGTGAAAGTCATGTAAGCGAAAGAGCAGCCTCAGAGGCTGGAAAGGTCAGGGGAGGTGAGCACACCAGAGGTCACACAGCAGATCTTAGCAGCATACACAATCCACCCACGCTGCTGTAAAACCTACCACTTAACTTCCTTCACCCCTCCAGGTGCCTGTTTTAAAATTCATACTAATAACTAACACACACACACACACACACACACACACACACACACACGCGCACACACACACGCACACGCACACGCGCACACGCACACGCACACACACACACACACACACACACATGTGAATAGCTCCAGCTCCTTGGATTGATCCTGAACCCACCCAGGTTTCTATCTATGCAGAGATGTATGAATCTTCACATCTTCTCATGTCTGTGTGGTTCTCCTCTGGGCTCCCCTGATTAGAAGTTAACTGTATACAGACTCAGTCAAAAATGTAAATACACTTTAGGAAAAGAAAAAACCTGTATGATCAGCTGTAAAACAGCCTGTTTCAGTTTATTCATTGTTTTCATTAAATTGCATGCTCAAAAAATGTTTTGTCTCACTCCCATTTCTTCTTGTTGCATGTTGAAGCTCTACTTGGAACCTTGTTAAGATCCAACCATGCAAAATATGATTTTTTGCCATCTTTCAAGTGGTCTTAAACTTTTGATCGGGACTGTATATTGATATATATTATAATATTATTCATATTATATTAATATACAGTAATATTCATCTTTTTTTTTTATTTCCTGAAGTGTATATACATTATAATATGAATTTTGCAAGAAATTTTCCTCGGCATACAGTACAAGCAACCAAACCGATCCGAATGGCGGCTACGTTGCACTTACATTCGGGAGCCGCTTACAACTTGTTTGTGTCAGTGAAAAGCCAAGCGAAGCAAGTTTACATATTTTTGTGGGTTTTTTTGCATTCCGTGCAAGATTTAGTGAAGACACAGCACCATGGGTCCCAAGAAGAACAGTAGCAAGAAGAAAAGGGAGCCACTTTTAGTTTTATTTTTAAAGCAGCCGGTGCAAAGAGTGTATTCGCTTCACACCCAGCTTTTCTGGGAAACTCCAATTCTGTCCAGGATAAAACGCCCAGAGGTCTGAAATTTTACTTATAACCTTACCACAAAGGTTACCATGTTTTTCTTTTATGGTTGGTGCATACTGTATGTGTGTGTGTGTGTGTGTGTATCAGATTTGCTGATGCAACTTCCCGATGCAGAAAATCGAGATATTGGACTAAGTGTACTGATTCAGTGATCTGGCTGATTAGTTATTATCTATTAAGTGTCCTCATTTGCACATCCTGTAAAACTGCTTTATAATCTGAATAACAGTCCCAACAGCCTAAAATAGGCAGCTAATATTTGCCAATGTACAGTATGCACTCCCATGTTGTAATAAACCCCGGAGTGAGATGTCACGCTGCCATAAACCACATCTGTAAAGAAGTATTTCTTTGCAGAAATTCCGTTTTGTGTTTCTGTTTTGTGTGCATAATTTTTACTATCATGCATTCAAGCTTTCCAGCGTGTGCTTAAATGAGGACAATTTCACTGTTTGTTACATTTTAAAGCTTAAAGAATATATAAAGAATACTGTATATATAAAATATATTAAAGAATATGTTATATTATATTATATTATATTATATTATATTATATTATATTATATTATATTATATTATACTAGCGTTAGTACCTGTTGTTGACGTGAAAAGAGTTTGTAAAATAATTTACTTTTGTAGAAATAAACTATTGTGGAAATAGTTAAAAGGTTAAAGCTAAAAACAAGCTAATCAGCTTTAATGTAATCCATCCACCCATCTAGGAACTTCTCTATAGTCCAACTAGGGACCATGGAGGCCAATGGTGAAATTTGTATTTATTCCCATTTGTACGAATGTGGTGAGATCTGCCAAAGAGCCTAATCTAGCCTAAGCCTAGCCTAATGTTTTTGGACTGTGGGAGAAAACCAGAGAACCCTGGGGACACACCAAGCACAGAGAGAACATGCTACCTTAATGCACACAGACCTGACGCGGGAATCAGACCCAGAACCCAAAGGCGCAAGTCAACAGTGCTAACCAATAAACCACCATGCCGCCTTAATGCAATCAACATTATTGGTAAACTGTTGTGCTGATTGGCTCTGTTGAGTGACGCATATAGCCACGCCCACCTCAAGGGAAAAAGCGCTGTATTTGTCCGAAAAAGCGATGGCTGCTCTGACGTAATCTGGCACAAAACTGCTCATAACATCCCTACTTAACATTTTGATTTAATATATGGTGGAGATTTTTTGCGTGATGCAGTGATAAAATTGACTGGATATTTAGATATACAGACATACAGACAGACTGTTTTTTTCTGAGACTGGTTTCAGGTCCTTTAACGTATGAAACATAAAGATATAATTGAAACAGTGAATTCTGACGAATGTACAGACAAAACCTTTCTTTTACTTATATAGATTTTTTTTTCTTGGCTAAAATGTATACCAAGAAATTAGCAACTCACACTAGATAGCTAAGTCACGTTTGTACCAAGGAGTTGCTTAGCTAGCTAAAACATACTTCAGCATGATTTAGCCACACATAGAAGTCTTCAGATGAATTAAAAGTTGCAGTTTGGCTAAATACCTTTTCCTTTTAATGCTAATCCACGATAATAAGATGATAACATTTTAGCTAATATCAATCTGATTTTTTCCAGTCAGATTATGGCTAATAGTATAAAGTCGCTAACCTAGTCAGGTCTTTTTTAGCTAAATTGCTACACTTTGTTTGCTAACACGAAATGAGCCTGTAGTTCATTACAAACATAATACTTCAGCTCAAGAAAATACTAATATATATGTAGGTGTAAAAAAAAATTTATGATTTTTTTTTTTGCCACATTTGTACCATGGAGTTTCCTACAACAGATTTGCTTAGCTAGCTAAAAACATTCTTTAGCAGAATTTAGCCATTAGCAGGACACTCTCTCTATAGAAGTTTTCTAGAATAACATGATTTAAAAGTGATAGTTTGGCTAAATAGCACTCCCTTTCTTTCTTTTTTTAATGCTAATCCAACATAAGATGATAAAATTTTTAGCTAATGTCAATCTGACTGCTTTATCCTGTCAGATTATTACTACGTTTTGTTTGCTAACACAAAATGAGTCTGTAGTTCATTACAAACATGATTTTCAGTTCAAGAAAATACTAATAGATATTTAGGTGTTAAAATGTGTGCTTTTTCCCACACAATACAACATAAAGTCTTCACTCTGGTTTGTTTTGCTACATGTTGAAGGTCAAGCTCAAGTGCTGACAGTGCTCACTGACAGGAAGCACAAAATTAGCATTTACTGCCCACATTCAAGACTCATCCGAATCAGTATAATTATTATGCACACACACACACACACACACACACACACACGCAAAACAAAGAATAAAACTAAATTTTCTCTAAAAGCTCCCTAACTTCCTTTCTCCCTGTTCTAAATGTAACAAAAATGAATAATGAATATGAAAAAAAAAAATTGCAGAGGCGCACACAGATTTTTCCGAGCAACGTGCGATGACGGCAGGTTGGAGCTGACGAGACATTTCATATACAGTACATTTTTCCGATAATGATTAACATTTCCATTGTATTTAAATTCATTAATTGTACACACATAAAGTTAAAAAGATAAATACGAGGGGTGTTCAAGTCAATCTGGGACTTCCGATGCAGAATAACAGAACACAGTTAAGAGAGCAAAACCTTCCTTTATTTCTCTATATAATCCTCTGCTACACAAATGCACTTATACCAGTGTTTCACAAGAGCTGGGATACCATCAAGATTAGACAGTTTTCTCAGTACACCGGAGGGAGCCATGATCGGACTCCCTGATGTGGCAATAACTCTCAACCAAGTTCCTGTAATGTACAAGTGGTGTTGGTGAATGATTGTGTGCACACTTCCCACAGGCAGATGTGTTTCTTCCGCAAGCTGGTGACAAGTTATGCATCGATTTTAAAAGGATCAGGCGTTCCACTCACTGAATGTTAACGGAAACGACTGCAGTGGGCTCTGAACCAACTGGGCCGGGATCGTCATTCACGGTTGTAAAGCCTTCTTTAAAACGTTTGCATTTTTAAATGTTTTACTGCAGCTAGAAGTCTCATCACTGTACTGTGCGGTGCCGAAAGTCTTCTGTAAATGTCAGTCGTTTTCTTATGCCTTCATTCATGAGTCTATTCATTTTTTACTCCCCATGAATAAATTACACATAAATTTTACACAAAAAAATGGCACTACACATATCATCTTTTTTGAAAAAGCCATATCTTCCTATCCATCTGCCTGTAGATAATAAATCTGATTGTCTAATTAAATATTAAAGAACGAATTTGTCCCAAGTGACACATTTATGTATTATTCTAGACTGATATTGAGTACTAACACTGAACAATTCTTTTTTTTTTTCGATGTGTAACTGAACGGTCAGTTCTGCATACCAGCCTCCTACTGTAAATGTGACTATATGGTCAGAAATTTAGAATTTGAGATGCGGTTAATGACAATCACAATGACAGCGGAAGGTTTTGAGAAAAACAGACAATCTCTCTGCTCAAGTCACCCTGACACATAATTGATGAAAGCAGTCTGTCGGCCAACTGACACCTGTATATAAGCACTGATTAATATCCGTGTTATAAACTCTACTGTAGAAACAATGAGAATGAATAATTAATATAATATAACATAATATAAAATAGAGCCAAGTGTCCTGCAGGACAGACAAATCAAGAAATAGTATGCGCTTATGTGTGTGTGTGTGTGTGTGTGTGTGTGTGTGTGTGTGTGTGTGTGTGTGTGTGTGTGTGTGTGTGTGTGGGGGGGG
>JAQMYI010000004.1:20061303-20075447 GCA_030014275.1 Clariallabes melas | reverse complement strand
AGGGGTGGGGGGGGGGAGTGTTGGGGTCGTCACCTCAGGTCACTGCAGTGGGAGCAGGACAAAAACTTTATACAGCAATACAGTTAGTACAAATCATTCACACTGCAAAACGCCACAGATCATTCAAGAACACTGTGAATATATACTGTACTGTACAGTTTCACAGGAATGTCATTCTGTTCTGTGGGGAATCGTTCAGAATAATAGATAACCAGTCTACACACAGACACACACACAAGGTGAAATGGTTTAGTCTTACGTCTTAATTGGGGGGTGTGTAATACCTGATGCTGGTATAAAAAAAAAAATTATGTTCAAAGCCTTTAGGATTACATTTTAGAAAGAATGGTAAGAAAATGAGAAGAAAGTTTGTAGCTGGAATCTTTTTATAATATGTACTTGGTAAACTAGGGGTGAGTGTAACTTATGTCTAACCTGCCTTGCTGTGTCGCTAGCTTAAAAGTTAAAGCAGGTTTTTCTTTTTTGCGGGACACTGAGGGGGACGTCATACACACTAGAACGCCTGCCCGAGGGGTAGATTAACCGTAATTAACTGTGATTATTTTTTACTGCAAAACTAATAAATAATCCTTATGTTCTTTAACAAATTTCAAGTTGAAACAGCGTATACATAGATGTACTGTAGAATGAGAAAATAATATACAAGTCAAACCGAAACTTGTGAGAAACTCCCATATTTCTGTTTTACGGAGTTGGCAACCCTAACGGACTCTGTGTGTTTACTGTATAAAATTTCTAGGGAAAGAAAATCGAAATTGAAACAAATCTACAGGAAACTTTGCGCGCGTGTCTGTGCCTGTGTGTGTATGTGTGTGAGTATGTATGAGGCAACTTCCCCTCTAAAATAAGCTAGAGGTCGGAGGTATAAAGTCCTTCCCTGAATTCTAACCGAGACTTAGCAAATCTTACATAAAACCTACACTAGGTACAAGTGTAGATTTTATCACAAATATTAACCTGCTGGAAATTCTGTTCTTTAGTCGACAAACCACCCTCTCCTAATGTGTTTATAAGTGACAAAGATAAACAGGGAAGCTGGGACTTTGTGCTCAGTCGGTATAAACAGTTAGAGGAAAAACTCCCTTTTTATGATGTAAACAGCATGCTAATTCTTGTAAATGAGAAGACTGGGAAGGAATGTGTAAATCATCAGCAGAGCGTTACCTGTCACTCCAGGACAAGCTACACTATATGTAGAAATGTATTCGGCCAAAAACCTGCAATGACGTTGTATGAACATACATATACTTCAACGATGATGAATCATATACAGGCAGTCCCCGATATTTGAGTCGGCTTCACCAGTTTCAATAAATCAGTCCGGGAGTACGATGATAGAAATGGCTGTCATGTAAAGCTGTCTGGATGGAGAATAATCCTAATTTTGGAAAATCCTCAAAAAAACAGATACAATACAGTGGGAAACAGCTCTGAGACTAAATGGCGTCCGGGATTCCCCTCGCAATTAAAGGCGCAGAGATGACACTGTTATATTTCACATGTGTAAGAATTATTTCCTTAGGTGCTCAGGACCATGTGGTTATGTTTTTGGGCCACATGACAACAGGGGAAAGGGGACAAAGATTTAGTGTCAAGGGCGTTTAAACCTCACTTTGTCGGACTTAAGAACAAATCTGACTTACAAACGTGCTCCTGGAACGGAACTCGTTCGTAAGCCGGGGACTACTTGTACTTCATCCAAACACGTACATATACAACAATTTGGCGTTGGTCTCCCTTTTGCAGCTATAACAGCTTACACTCTTCTTGGAAGGCTGTCCACAAGATTTGGGAGAGTTTTTGTGCTGTAGAGCATTTATGAGATCAGGCACTGATGTTGGACGCAAAGGCCTGGCTCGCAATCTCCGTTCCAGTTCCTCACAAAGCTGCTCGATGTCAGGGCTCCCTGTGTCAACATCTTCATCAAACCACATCTTTATACTGCACAGTCATGTTGTCATAGAAAAGGGGCCTTCCCCAAAACTAGCATTGTCCGAGATATCTCAGTATGCTGAAGCATTAAGATTGTCCTTCACTGGGGATTGACTGAAACATCTGAATCTAATAATTAACAAATACTTTTGTCCTTATATTGTTGCTTAGGGTGAAAACACCAGCACCAGCACTGCGCATGCGCAGTGAGTGTGAACACACAGGAAGCTGAGACACACTCACACACTCTGCAGTAAGGTAGTAAGTATGCTAGCTAGGTTGAAACGCAGTGTGTGTGTGTTAGTTACCTGCAGGGTCGTGATGTGTTTGTCGTTGAACTTGTTTTCACAATAGCGGAGGACTAGAGAGGTCTTCCCCACGCAGCCTTCCCCTAACAACACCACCTTAAACGAGAAGGTTCTGTGAACATTACTGCCGCCAGCAGCCGCCATGGTGGAGAGACACAGACACACAGAGAGAGAGAGAGAGAGAGAGAGAGAAATCCTTCTTCAACTTCAGCACAGAAAACTCAACCGTCTCCTCTTCTCCTGTTGTTTACATCAGATATCTACATCCAGGAAATATCCAATTCCACAAAGAAACGGCGTCGTAAATCCCCCGACTGACTTTATTTTAATTTTTTATTTTAAGAACAGAAATGAGACAGAGGGAGGTGAAGTAAATAATATTTCCGCCTGTCTGAGCCTCTGTGCTGCTGAGCCAGTCTAATGGCGTCCTCTGCTACGTCACACTCCGTGAGTCATATGACCAAACGGCTGGCGCTCGAGCCCGGTGACGTGACGTCAGCGCTTACCTCAGGCGTCCGTTCTGCTCTGTGTCGCCATAAATAAAGTTCTATTTTTTACATAAACATGCGCGTTTTACGTTCTAATTATTCCGTCCAATTCAATTCAGTTAAATGTATTTATTCGTCTTTCGGCTGCTGCTGTTAGGGGGCGCCAGAGTGTGCCGTTCCTCTCCATCTAAGGCTAGGGGTTTTAGGGTGCTTAGACTGGTACGTTTAAAACAGTACTGATGTCTAAACTCATACTTTTAAAACAAAATCAATACTTTTAAAGAAGTCCTGATGCCTAAACTAATACTTTAAAAATGGTACAAGGGTGTAAACTTTAAATACATTTATTTGATACTTTACAAACAAAAAGTGTATAATATTTAAGAACGCCTTAAAAAAAAAAAAAGTAACTAAACAATATATTTAAAGTTTAAAGTATACATAAATATAAATAAATACAAAACACAACAAATTTAAATACTAATAACTTGCATACACAATCACAGTGGTACATTTGGTATATAAAGGCTCTGCCTCATGAATTTTCATCTTAAGAACTGAAACTTTGCTGGAAATTTGCCTCATCATGCATCAAATCAAAAGAGTGAACGAGCCGAACCGAACCGAACGGCAGCTTAGTCACGCGTACATCCAGCAGCCGTTCAAAACTTGTTTGCTTTAGTGGAAAGATAGGCGAAATGAGTTTTTTGCTTTTTGTGCAAGATTTAGTGAAGACAGCACTATGGGTCCCAAAAATGTTAGCAAGGATGGTAGCAAGAAGAAAATGGAGCCACTGTCAGTTTGGTTTTTAAAGCAGCCGGTTTTATGGTTTAATGTCTATTTATTTCATTTACATGTCTTTTTTGACTGCTTTTATATGTAAAAATATGATTATAGTGTTGGAAATTGGGAATATTGGTAATATTTTGGGTGGCTGAAACGAATTATCTGCATTTACATTATTTCCTATGGGAATATGCGTTTCGCAATATGAATTTTCGCCTTAAGAACTTAAATTCACCTTAAATTTGTGGCCTCTTTTTGACATTTGGGGCCTCAGAATCGTTTCGGAGAGCACTTGACCACAACGTCAGGTTCATTTTGGTCAGTGAGAACACAATCGTTCCGCACTCGGGAACCCCGCCTCCAAGAAAAGAACAGAAGTAGATCGCTGTTTAGACGTGACAGGGGGATTACACCATCGCAGGGCACAAGTAAATACACACACTCGCACACTATGGGCAATTTAGCAACCCTAATTAGACTACTCTGCATGTTTTTGGACTGTAGGAGGAAACTGGAGTACCCAGAGGAAACCCACTAACCACAGGGAAGACATGCAAACTCTGTGCCCGCAGAGCCGAGGCGGATCTCGAACCCTTGAACCACTACCCCACTGTGCCACCATTAAATACTGAAATTGTCTAATGTATTAATGTCATAATATACCTAGACAGGAGCCTCGTATGTTTTATATAAAGTAAATACAGTAGATATTTGATTACTGTATGTCTGAACTGCTCTAAACGCTCAACAAAGCAGTGGTACTGTATGTGACAAATATATGATTGAACAGAAATAATAATAATAAGTTCATATAAAACATTTTGCCGCTTAGATTTAAATCAATTACAATACATATTCATATTTATGTATCAATATACAATCATATTTATTAAAATCCCTCTATTTACATAAAACTCTATGAAACATTAAACTCTTAAATCTTTAAGTTCTGTCATGATAAACAGATTAAAATAATGCTGTGGTAAGAACTTTAGCTGAGAATTTAGGTCAAACACACAGCATTAAACAGCAGATTAGTCTACTTAGTTTCAAAGGTGATCCATAAACAATACATACGCAGGGAATTTGCTAGGGTTGGGCTCAGCACTTGGCAAAGTTAATCAATGATTGACTGGGTTTCCACACTTTGCTTTCGGAAAGCATGAGGAATTGATAAGAACTCAGAAGTGCACACAGAACTGACAGGTCAAGATAAACCGGTATTCTTCGTGCAAAATATGAATTAAAAAGAACTTTTAAGATGATATTTTGTGTACATTGTGTCAAGTGCGGAAAAAAAAGTTTCTTCATGTTTCTAGGATTTCACAATTCGAGTCCTGGAATATCAGAGAGGAAAAACTCCATAGATGTGAAATTCAGGTCGTCAGCTGACTTCATTTTATTGCCACATAACGTTGCTGCATCTAGACCTGAGCAACTGAAGCAACTCCAGATCATAACACTCCAAAATATCAATAATATTTGACATAGTGTGCCTTGCTCTCTTCTACTCTTGTGTCTAATGCTGGCTGGCATACCGCCCCCTGCTGGAAAGTGTAAATACGCATGTGCACCCGAGTACGGAGAGCAAAAATAATGTGAACGCTGTGCTGGGGAAGTAGGGAGGGTGGAGCAATCATTCCCATGCACGATAGAGGTTTGTACAGTGGATATTATACATGATGAGTGAATCCTCACTAACAAGAGGTTTATTTATGGCCACACAGCTGTTTAGCCCCAATCCTATGAGTTCTCATCACATTGTGTGTGTGGCTCTTACTTTCACTATTAAACATAGCTGTAATTTCATTTTTTATGATGCAACTTCCCCAAGATTTTCCTGCAAGGGTGTCATTCATGGTGGAAGCAGAAGCCTGCGCCCACACCGTGCCTTTCGGGATCTAGTTTGCCACCCCTGACTTACAAGTGATCGCCATTGTTTTGTTTTTTCCCCAAACCACATTACTTCCACTAAGTTAAAGGTTCAGCACTATCCTCACAGGTGTTAGTGATCAGTTGGGCAGCTCTTAACCCAGTTCCAGTAGTTTCAATAATCTCCATAGTTGTTTTCTTGATGCAGCCTAATATTTTGACCCTTCTAAAGCAGCAACCCTTTTTTTGTCAGGAATATGTCATAATAGTGGTAAATGATGTGGTAAAATTAATGAGTCATTGAGGTTTCAGCTGATTTTCCATGTGGTTGATAAAACCAAAAGAAAGGTAAGATGTAAAATGTTACTGCAAGTCAATATTTACTAGGGCTGGGCAATAAAATGATATAACAGTGATGTTGTAATGTCACAATACTCAACAATTTAATACATTTGTATTACATTTTCTTCTTACATTAAAAAAAAAAAAAAAATAGTGATTAGTGAGTGCTATGATGATAAGACTTTGGAGTTAAAAATTTAAGTAAAATAAATAAATAAATAAACCCTGCTTCAATTTTATGATATTTCTAATTTATATCACTTATTCACATTTTTATTGTATATTATTTTTTAATGATAATTGATGTAATTGTCTTTTTTGAATGATTAAAAACTAACTGGTAACAGCTGTTAAGGTTTCATACTTACAAAAATAGGTAAGTAAATAAATAAATAAATAAATGATGAATTAAATGATTTATTAAAAAAAAAATTATAAATATTTTTAATAATAAATAACTAACTGTATTACGGTAAGTATGAAGTATTACTAAGATTGATAAGTGATAACTACAATTATAAATTAATCATAAGTTATTTATAATTTATAATTCATTAATTGCATTATTAATACATCACTCTTTGTAGTGCTGATTTTTGTACAATCACTAAAAATAATATAAATGAAAATATTTAAATCTGAAAAACAAAACAGAATAATAACTATTGCTGGAAATCTACGACCTACAGTATACTGTATATAGTAACGCATACCGTTTCTTTTTAAAAAATCATGATACAATATTTAGCAATACATCACCTTGGAAATAAAAAAATTCACAGTGCACCGAAAAATTCTTTAAAAACATTTAATAAGAATCACTAAAACAGTTACAACACTGAAAATTCACAGTAAATCACATCAAAGCACAGATTTCTAATGTAAAGATTGAATCTTCAGGTCAAGTGCACATGATCCCAAATAATTAAAAAAAAATACTAGCTGATATTTGTTTCAAATCCGATAGCAGCCTCACAGGGTCGAGTTTGACCGGATCAGCGCGCGGGCCAGACGCCCCAGGCAATTCCTGGCAGCATAAGAGCTATGAGGACTGAGGAGAAAAGGTTTACACCATTGTTATCCAAAATGGGTTTTCCACATATCCACTTTACTTTTGGAGCCTGGAAGTTGACGACTTTCCCAGTGCTTTCATCGTAGCCTTGACGGAAATAAAGCACAAATAATAATATTAAACAGGAAGTCAGCTGGATTGTACAGCTGGCATATTTGTGTGGAATTCTGGTGAGACTTCTGGACGTTACCTGAATACTGCATGACTGCACCCAGCAAAGAGTCGAGCAACGAGCCGAGTAATCCCGCTGCAGCGCCGTACGCAACAATAGGCCACTGAGGGGCTGCCAAATGCAGATCGCTAATCAGCAGCAGCTGAGAAATGAAGTAAGCCGTGCCCACTGTGGCTCCACCGAGCAAGCTCGCTACAAGACCAACCATGGTGACTCCTCCGTTCGTACCTGGGATAGAAATCATAAAAAATGTTTTTTTTTTTTTTAAAGCGGATGTTATATATACATTATACATCTACACGATATCCAGCAGATGTTTTAATTCCATTCTATGATTTCTGCAGATGTTTTTTATATTATTATTTCAACACTCCCAGCATGTGCTAACTGAACATTCTGTTCCAGATGCATTATTCAGCACTGTGCTGAGGAATGTCCAGCATCTAAATCATAGCTGACTACATAGAATATATATAGTGCAGCTGAGAACCAGAAATCTCAAGTCTTCTCTCCTCACCTGCTGGGACTTCAGTCCACGTAGTAATGAGCCTGGGTCGACTCTTACTGAGAACAGGACCCACTTCTGAAGCCCAGGTGTCTCCTGTACTGCAGGCCAAAGCTCCCAGGAGCGACAGGGACATCCATGATGCTGTGTATTGCATGGAAAAATCTATGGGAATCTCGCCCGGGCCGACTTCGATCATGTAAAGCAAAGCCAGTTCTGTCGGCACACCTCCGTTACAGAAAACCTGGATCCAGTTCCTCTGGCCACCTGCGGAACACGAGGACACGGCTCGAACATTGACTATAAACAGGTTAAGCTACATCAAAAATGATCCACACTTCGGTTATATTAAAACTTCTGTCTTATCAGCGCTTTCTGTTTAAGGCTACTGTCTCCCGCAGGTGTGAATGTGTTACATCAGTTCAATTGTGAACATACAACAAATGAAGAGCAGCGTGCAGTGATTTGTTTTTTGTGTGGTCTGAGGGTGTAACTGATGCTGAAAAGCATAAACTGTAGCATTTGGATATCCGCAAACAAAATTTGGACCGATACTCTAAGAAAGGGGACGAGATACGGATTCATCACTACGAGCCTGAGAGTAAACAGCAGGGTATGGAACAGAAACATCCTCAATCACCGAGTGGGTCAGCTGGAAAATTTATCAATGCTTACAGCCTCCTGGGATTTTCAAGGGCCAGTATTGGAACATTATCAGGAAAAAAAAAAGGTTCAACAGTCCACAGTGCTTCTTAAGTGAGGTGCTTATTGAAGAGCTGAAGGCTTAGGCTTAAACTTAAACAGAGGACTGCTACGTATCAAAGGACGTCATGATCTTGTGTGACGATGCACATCCGCACACTTCTGCCCACGCTGTCAACTCACAAAAACCTTGTTGTGAGGTGTTAAAGCGTCCTCCCTATTGTCCTGATCTCGCTGCATCAAACTTTCACCTGTTGAAAGGATAAAGTTTCACTTCTGAGCAGTGCATTCGTGGCTCGCTTCTCAGCCTAAAACATTTTTAATGAGGGAATACAAAAGCATGTTGACAGATGGACAAATTGTATTAAAAACCAAGAAGATTATGTTAAAAATTATGGATTTGCTTTATCTAAAAGTTAATTACAATAACTTCTACAGCTAGAGTGCAGATAATTGCAGACTCATCCTTGTATGATATTTCACCAATTCTCAGACAAGAAGAGACATCTTTTATCTTCTTCTGAAACTTCATCCTTAATTTAATGAACCAATAATTTTGGCATGTATAGCCGGACACTAAACATTTCCTGATTTGAAGTGTGTTAAGGATCTATCTTGTCTCTTTGAATCCAGATGTGTAAAATGTACAACTTGAAGAAATGGGGAAAAAATGGGTGGGCAAGCCAAAAATTCGATGTAGATATGTTGCATAATGTTATTTGTATAACACTCGCAATACAAATCGAATAAGCACCGGAGTATCGTGATAATATCATATCGATTGATTCCTGGTGATTCCCATCCATTATAACTGATACTTTTTCCTTTGTATTTTTATGCTAAAGGCTTTAGTTTTCCCGGAGAACCGCTTAGGATCTCCAAAAGACCACATCATCATCATCATTATCTGCTGCACCGTTTATATATAACCTGTAGAGAAGGTAAAAAGTTTCCATGACATTATTGATTGAAATCAACAAACAGAACCTTCACCTTCTTTATAGTCGGAGTCGATGCGCTTCTTGACCGCACCCTTCCATCGTGTCAGCTTGCTGGAGGTGATGAAGAACGCAAACAGAGCTGCCAGGAAACTGGTGTTGGCCAAGGTGAGAACAAAACCGACCAGCAGCGCTGTGATACACACACGTATCACAAAATTAAACCAGGGTTAAGAAAGAAACATATACACCTTATTACAACAAAGCTGCTGTCTGCTCCTTCTTATTAAACTGTTCAGTTTTTATGGGGTGAAGCCGGAGCCGTCTGTTCTTCATATAGTTATATATGTTTCATATAAAACATATAAGATGATCTTGTTTTGCCTGCAGAGCAACAGGATGTGGCAGAACAACAGCTCTCACTTTCCTCTGGCTGAGGTGTTCAAACTCCCCTAACGCATTAACATACTGCAGAGAATACAACATAATAAAACTCAATCATTTACAGACCTCGTTTAGCATTTTTTAAATAAAGGAAATTTTTTTTAATGAAAATTCCCACTAAATTTTGATTTGCATTTATCGACTCCCACAAAGTTCCATAAACAGGCAAAGCAAACTGAGGCTGAAATCAACTAAACGCGCATGTGTGTGTGTTAAACCTTCCAGCTACCATACAAAAAAGGCCCTTGGTTTAGGGTGCCATTTCTTTTGTCCTAGTTAAGTGACTTCTTCTTCTGCTCAACTCCACCTAGTTCTTCTTCCTTATTGTTTAACGCTGACCGTAGGTTACATTACCGCCAACTGTAAGTCTCTCACTCCCTCATGTTCCTTAAAAAAATAAAAGAAATGCTTCCTTCCATGATCTTGTCTTTCTTTGTCTTGATCTCTTCATCTGCTTTTCTCAGGTACTTCCACACTCTGTTTCCTCTGGAGTCCTGTAAGCTCTCTTTGGGCTCCATATTTAAGATTAACGTTAAACAAGGCTAACTTCTAACCTGGCCTTGTTAAGCTCTAAAGGCTTCCCAAGTTGCTGTAAAAAAGATGAGCTGCTGTTCCGCGCACTACAGTTTATACGATTTAAACCTGTTTTGTCCTTTACCTCCCAGACATCCCCCAAAATCGAGACTCTTTTTCTTCCAAGCGCGGGACGTGATAACGAGCGGGACCAGGACAGAGAACAGCCATCGCCATGGAGACACAGGCTTCAACGTACCTGTAGCGAAATGACAAAACAACAGAATCTGAGAACTGAATCAGTAGGTGAACGCTGAATGATTTAAAAAAAAAAGGTTTGAAAGCCGCATGTGAACGTGTGAGAGCTCACCGGAGTACGAGCTGATTGCTAGCGATATGATCCAGAAGGACAAGGAGACGGCCAGAGTGAAACACAACACAATGATGTCGGTCATCATCTTGAGACACGTCTTTAGGAGGCAATCATGCACAAAAGCGTGTCAGTCGCTCTGAGAAGTGCAGCTATGAAGCAACGAGAGAGAAAAATGTGCAGTTTATTACATGAAGAACCAAAGACAGGAATCTTCTTACAATTCTGAAACATACACACACAAACATACCACTTTTATAATTTCACAAAACTTCAATATGACGTGGCATCAAAAAGTTTGGAGACTAGTTTTGTAACACGTCAACAGATGGCAGCACAAGGCTGCACGCACCATCACATTGAGCACCGACCTTCATAAGTCAGTGTGCCAAAAGACACCGTCCTGTGTACATCGGGAGCTGTGAGACTGGTGCTATTCTGACCATGTGCATTACCACATCTGCTATTTCATCATAGACAGCAAGCTAGAACAAACAGTGAATGTGAAATTCTGTGTGAAGCTCGGCAAATGTGTCGCACAGACGTTTGAAATGATTCTGACATTTTACGGCGATGCGGCAACGAGCCCATCATCTCCACGACTGAAAAAGGCGAGGCATGTCCGCAGCTTGACCATCTTTTTTTTGTACACATTCGCCGCATTATGCTTCGAGAGTGCGTCCCCAGGCGAACTCTACTGCCAGGTGTTAATTAGTCTATAGGAAGAACATACGACTGGAAAGCAGAGCTTGTAAACAGAGGTAATCTCAAAACATTTATCATTTATGGACGACGAAAAACAATTACTGAATTAACAATCAATCAATACACAAATAAATAAATAAAATGTTAAATAAAATAACAAATAGTGAAATAAATGTTCAAACAGACTAAATAAATAAATAAATAAATGTTCTGCAGTTGTGCTGTCTCTCTCTGCTTTGACTGGATTAAAGAGATCAGCGCTACACGTGACGTAATGACGCTTCCGGTACCGGAAAACCCGACGTGTATCGTGACGTAATTCTCCCGATACAGCGGTATCGTATCGTCACATCCCCCGGTCTGAGTGTAAAACACGACGCTAAGCTAAAGCGAAGGCTGTAGTGTGTGTCACGCGCCACCGGAAGTGTACCTGCAGCACAGGAAGTCACGGTGTTGCTCTGCTCTTTGTTTCATCTTAACACCCGAACACTTTCATTGATTGTGTAGTTAATAACGCGCGCGCGACCCCACCAGCGGCGTCAAAGCGCTCATCTTGTTCGTGTACCGTGCTGTGCTTCTTCTTCTTCTTCTACGGCTCTGTTCGATTTACTATAACACTCTACTGCCACCTGCTGAAGAAAACACTTCATCGAATTGGATTTCATACTCTGAGAGTCAGAATGTTGTTTCTAGTTACACTGAACCTTTCTGGGGTACAAAATAATAATACTATATTATAAAAACTGTCACCTTGCACCTCCAGGGTCTGGGTTCGATTCCCGCCTCGGGGTCTGTCTCTGCATGGAGTTTGCATGTTCTCTCCCCGTGCTTGGTGGGTTTCCTCCAGGTGCCCCGATTTCCATCCACAGTCCAAGAACATGCAGTTTAGGCTAACTGGTGCTTCCAAATTGCTTGTAGTGTGTGTGAGCCCTGTGATGGTTTGGCACCCTGTCCAAGGTGTACCCTGCCTCGTGGCCTAAGTCTCCTTGTATAGGCTCCACGCCCCTGTATACAGGATAAAGCGCTATAGACGATGAATTAATGAAAGTTTAATAAATAAATTCTTAACAAATAAGGGATGAAATTGGGCTGAATTAAAAATAACACTAGTAAAGGTGCAGACTGGAACATATCACTATAATGTTTCAATAATAAGCTTTATTATTATGATTATAAGATTTATTATTATGATTATTATTATTACAACTACGTTTTTAGAAAACAACCTCTAAAAAGCATATATTTGTTCATCAATGTGAAATTTACTCAAAATGTAATAATAATAATAATAATAATATATAAAACATAACTTTTTTATAAACAAATAATAGATCTTGAAATTTTACTGTTTTGAATAGAAAAGTATACACAATACGAAAATATATATATATATAAAACATTAGGTGATCGACAGTGTGTATATAAAGCTTTTACTTTTTATCTTTATATTTTAAGAGTGAAAAATATTGTCAATACTTGTACAGAAGTAACTATAATTTCTTTCACAGTCATTTTATTTATTTTTGACAAAATAATATACCAGTGATAGTCATGGTTATTTTTGGTCGCAGTCTTTCTTTTTTCTTTCTTTTTAAAATTTTTTAAAGACATTTCAAATATTTGTTTTCGCATTAATTTATATTATGTAAACATATAGCTTCTAATGAGTTGTACGGTATGTACAAGGATCAACAAATTATTGTGACTGTATATAATGTACAACTCGTTTAAATGTTTAAAGAAGTGCGGCTTTGTTTACTGCTGTTTCCATGAAAAGTCAAGTGATGTCACTCGTGGAACTCCTTGAGTTGAGATATCCATCTGTCCATCCGTCCATCTGACTATCCGTTCATCTAACCATGCGTCCATCCACTCATCATACACCCACTTTTCATCCACACAATTACCCATCCACCGAATCCCACCACCCATTCCAACCAACCACCACCTTATAACAAACACACATCTATCTACTTATCAACACAGTGTTTCTTCTTTCCTTTTTATGTAATGAGTAGTGGCGGCTCAAACAGGTAAGGATACCTACAGTTTCATGGTATCCAGGCTTAAATGAAACAGTACCATGTTTCATTTAAGCCTGTGTTAAAATCCTAATACCTTACTCACTTAATTTCTCCTCATAACCAATTATTTTTTTTCAGTTTCCCATGCTACACCGAGGCATTATTTATTTTTTAAAATGTCTTTAATACAAATTACATAAAATATCTGAGGTATAAAAACAAACCAGACATTCTACATACAGGCATGGGAATGTACACTTCAGTGGTGAAGAACAGCTGCTAAACAATTTCAGCATCACAGCTCTTTCTTTACACATAATTACTTACTCCACATGTTTAGATTTAAGTTTTACAATTGTTCAGCTTCATACAAAGGTTCTCATCAATATGTTAAAATAATGAGATTTGAATATGGAGTATTTGGATCAGCTATAACATGTAGTGTTCATTTACCAGAACCAGGTCTGATGAACAGGCCGGTGATTGGTATACTGCTGATGATGAATGCATTTAATCTACATCATTACACATCTCACCTTCTTCAGCTTCTAGTCATGGTTCAACTTTTATATCCTTAAATATTAAGGACGTCATTATTAATTGACAATCTTGCATATATTTTCCCCCCTTATTATGTTTATATATGGTATATGGGTGGGAAAAGCCTGATAATTTTCCGAACATAAACATTTCCAATCCCTGCATTCTGAATGGCTAAAAAAATGCACTTCCTCAAGGGAGCGTTCAGGGGAAGTTGATTTAACGCTACAGACACTGAAACAGCGTGTTTGGAAAAGGAGTGAAAGAGAAAGAAACAATAAGTATTCCAGAATGCAGGATCTGAGTTGTACTTAATCTGAAACATTAAATCACCTACACTACCGTTCAAAAGTTTGGGGTCACTTTCTAACTCCATGATGGTTCCTGATTTTTATTTCTTTCTACATTGT
>JAQMYI010000004.1:20041674-20057080 GCA_030014275.1 Clariallabes melas | reverse complement strand
GCCGGGAATCGAACCCAGACCCTGGAGGTGCAAGGTGACAGTGCTAACTACTACACCACCGTGCCGCCTATACAGAGATAGTACTTGGATAATTCCATAACACCGGCCATACTAATCCCTGTTTTGAGGACGTTATCCTCAACGTTATCTCTTTCACATATGTTAGCTGACTAGCCTTTTACTAATCTACATGCTAGTGTCCAAATTTCAGTCCCAAATATTGCATGAAGGTTAGAATGTCACTAGAGTAGAACAGAACCAGTTCCCTGTACCTGTAAAAGTTCACATGAAGTAGCTTTATAGTAGTTTATTTATTCATGTTCTATGCTGCTTATCTTGTACATGGTCACAGGGGCCTGCAGCCTATCCTAGGAGACTTTCGGAAACGAGATGGGGTACACCCTGGAAAGAGTGCCAATCTATCACAGTGCACACACACTATGGACAATTTGGAAATTCCAATAAACGTAATCTGCATGTCTTTGGACTGTGGGAGGAAACCCACCTAGAATAAGGAGAATATGCAAACTCCAAGCACACTGACCCAAGGCACGAATCAAACCTTCGACCCTGGAAGTGCGAAGCCACAATGTAAACCACTACGCCACCGTGCCACCTTAATTGAATTATTATACAAAAAAAGCAGACCTAATGTATCTCCTGGATTAATAACCATCTTTAGCTGCTATTACAGCTTCAAGTCTGCACATTCTGCTATTTTGCAAATTTTTTGTGCAAAGTTCAACAGGGTCTGCCAGATTACATGTAGGCTTTTGGCCAACAACTATGTTTACAATAAAAGTTTGTTTAACCCAAGTTACGTCCATGTTAGTTCCAGGTTGTACCATTAGAAAATGTGGAAAAAGTCAAAAGGGGTAAATAATAATGCAAGCTCATCAAATGCAAAATATCTATGAAGTCTATGGGTATTTATTTGACATGTATTGACCTCAGTCTGGGGAATCTCTCCACTGGAATTAGCTCTTGGAGGTCTATGTTTCCAGCCAGTTTCAGGTGAGTCAACATGTGCATCTCAACCACAGGTAAAGATGAGAGGTGATTGGAAGTCAGGTCACTGTAAAGAAGAGAAGTTATCCAAATACACCATTTTATCTTGGGCAATGGAACATTATTCATCTGTACTTTCCAAACAGACATTTATGGCACATTTGTGACCAGTAGAACTTAGAAAAGGTTAAAATGAAGATCATATCCACTGTTAGGGGTAAAAATTAAGCAGTTTAAACTCCAAAAATGTAATAAACCATTTTGAAAAAGGAAGTAACACACAAATGAATCTTCCAAGGAAGAAATGTGTTGCCTGCCCAAAGAATGTTCTGTGAATGTTTGGTCAAATTTCCATGAATGGTTTAGGAGGAGTTGCAGATAGAAGAAAAGTGTTATGATAAAACAGATGCCAGAGAATAATAACGCAGACGCAAAACGTCAGACAGTGATCCACGTGTTGCATTTGCTTTGAAGGCAGGCGACACAACGAAATAGATAGTGCACATCTATGGTATTAAACATTGACTATACAAGTCAATTGTCCACAACACTACATTCATTAGTTATACATGAACTGTAGAATATAGCAATCACGCCCTGACCTCAGTGACAAAGCTGATCAGAGAGGCATTGTAGCAAAACTACAATATAGTGGAGGATCTGTACTGTATTGTACTGTACTGTACTTTTTACTCCTGTTTTCCCTGGGAACCTTATTAAGATACATGGCATTATGGACCCCAATGGACTACAAGAAAAATTTCAGTGAATATTTGTCTGCATCCTCCAACAGGTTACAACTGGCTCATGGCTGGAAGCTGAGTCATGTCAACTGGACTTCCTAGTCCAGAAACTTCCTAAGAAACTTTTCACCACTCATCCAAGTAGCATCTTCAGTCTAAGGTAAGTTGAAAAGTTCTTCGTATTGAAGTCCTCCAAGGTCAAAGGATCCTCCCCTACTGTATCTTAAAAGGACTGTGGGGAAGGTAAGAATGGGAGGGAGGGTCATTAGTGAGTAGGAGGGAGACAACAGAGAGAGATTAGGGAGAGTCGTTAAGGTGTAATGACCAGAAAAAGTAAGGGTAGTTCTTAAGTGTGGCTTTCTTTGTGGAGAAGTCTTGATCTTCCTTGGAATAGATGAAAGGGCAGCATGAAAAATAGAAGACCTCCACCTCTGTTGAGAGAAGGATTTTCCAACTACACATAGATAGTAGTTTAATTATTTCATCCTCAAATGAAGGGGAGGTACAGTAGGGGAGAATCCTTTGACCTTCCAACTTAACTAAGACTGTAGAAGATACATGGATAAGTAGTGAAGCATTTCTACTGAACTAGTCCAGTTGACATGATTCTACTAGCAGATGGATGACTGAGAAACTGCCTCATGGTTAGATCTTCCAGTGGGATAATGATCCTTGACTACAAGCTTTTGACATTTCCCCTGATTTTAAATCCTACTGATAACCTGTGGAATGATCTAAAGGGATCCACAAGAGAGAACCAAGGACCCCGGAGGATCTAGATATAAATAGATAATTCATGCTCTGTATTTCACAAATTTGTGAAGCCTAATACAACACTCCGTGCTCCCACAGTGAAATAGAAAGTGCTCTCCAAGGTTAGAGCATGTGAAATGTAGTTTCTTTAAAAATTATTTTTTTCTAAAATTATTTTCTTAGAATAATCAACTTCAATAATATGTGACATTTCTCAGACTGATATTAGGAGATTACCCAAATTAACCACCAACATTTTTATCACCACAGAGGGTGCCAATTATTCTGAGGTTAGCTGTACACGTAATGTTAGCACTTGAGTTATGTTCATGACTCAGTATGCTCTTGGCCATCGCTCATTACTAAAGATTTTGCTGGAACTCACAGTTTGGTGAGAGCTGGCAGCTCGGCGAAGGAGAGCGGATCGACAGAGCACAGCTTATTCCAGGCCAGGCCACTACAACAAAAACAAAAATTGACAATAAAAAACAAAAATCCATTAGTGGATGGTTTATGTAGGATTCCTCCACTTGTTGGTGATACAGGATGTCAGCTTCATGTCATCCTGAACCGTTACTCCATAGAGTTTTACTTTACTTACTTTTTTATAAAACAAGACACACAGAAAACAAAAGGTTTATAGGTGCTTTATGAATACCACTTCAATGCAAACATTTCGCTTTATGTACAAACCATATAGTCATATAGTCAGTGCTCCTTTAACACGAATTACTGCCTCAATCTGGCATAACATGAAGGCCGATCAGCCTGTGGCACTGCTGAGGCGTGTTTAAAGACCAGGTTGCTTTTATAGCAGCCCTCAGCTTGTCTGTATTGTTGCGTTTCTCTATTCTTAGCCATAATTCTTTCACTTAATAAGGCCCTGTTTAAGGCCCAAGCTTTAGGACACCAACATCAATTAAAACCAATAATAATCTAAAAACAGACAGCATTCCAGTTATAACCCTTATAAGTACAATTCAGCTGATTGAGTTGTCCCTGAACATACATTACTGCAAAAGTAACTAATACTCACAGGGACTTGAGTAAAGGCAAACCTCGAAACGTGTCAGCTTTCAGCTCATGGATCTGGTTATGATGGAGATCGCTGGTCAGGAAAGACAAGCATCAGTTATTGTTACAGCATTATGTTATTGCCGATCATATCAGCTTGTAGAAAAAAAAATACTGTATTCGGTTCGATTCATAACTCACATCTTTTGAATCTTCTTGCAGCCTTGGAGACTCGGCAGAGATTGAATTAGGTTGTAGGAAAGATCTCTAGAAAGAAAGATGTCTCTGATGTCTCGATGGATATTTCTTAAAATGTTATGTACTGTGTAGTGGTTTATGAACAGTAGATAATGAGGCACTTACAGTATCTGCAGGTTGGGAAGCTGCTCACACACTGAGCTTGGTAGAGAGGTGATTCTCGCACCCGTGATAGCGCTGAGCACAGAGATGAGTACAGCAATTAATTCCAAGTAAACTCGCTCATCTCTCTTAATCATTCTCTGTCTTGCTTATTCAGTAAATCATCATCATAGAAGGCCTGGAGCCTATCCCAGTGGACTCGAAGCACTAGGCAGGGTACACCATTGATGGGGGGTCAATCCATCCCAGCGCACACAAGCACACAGACACTACAGGCAATATGAAAATGCCAATTAGCCTACAATGCATGTCTTTGGACTGTTGGAGGAATCTACCATAGTACACAGAGGGTACTCTGAGAAACCCACCAAGCATGGGGAAAACATGCACTAACTACACACACTCAGACCAGAGACAGGACACAAAACATCGACCCTAAAGCGGCGAGGCCACAGCGATAACTACTACACCACTGTGCATGCCGCCTTGTAGGTAAACTTCATTTCAATATCCTCAGACTAGTTTTTGTGTGCAAATCATGTACTTGGGGAAGCAATTTTCTTTTTCGGTTTTGCTATAGGATTAGACGGTATGTAAAACGTTGGTCTGGAAAGTATTCAGCCCTTTTCATTTTCTTCACACTTTGCTGTTTTATAAATTTAATAAAAATTGATTTAATTTTCATTTTAATAGATAAACATAATTCTTCATTCAGAAACATGTTGACAGCATTTACAGTTTCATGTTCTTCCTGTGACTTGTTATCTTTGGGACTCTACAGAAAGGTCTCATTGGTGCAAATCTACACCTTATCTGGGCCACTCAAGGACATTTAGAGACTCATCCTAAATCCAAGATGCTTTCTTTAAACACCTTTCAACATTTGTCTGGATTCTTCCTTCTATCAATTCCGAACAGTCTCTTTGACCCTGTTGCTGAGAAGCTCGCCTATAATATGATGCTGCCACCACCATGCCTCACCATAGCGATGAGGACCACAAGATAATGAGCAGCACTTTTTTTTTTACCTGATGTAAAGCTAAAAGTCTAACCTTTCTAAAACAACCTCAATTTCCTAATTCTTTCAGAAACCTTTTGTTGCATGCTCTTATGCTTTGAATTCAAAAGTTGCTTCTCTCTATATACTCGGCCATAAAACGCCACTCGCACTCAACTGGAACCCAACAAGACCAAAAATGTTAGCGATCTGAATACTTTTCAAACCCGCTGTTCATCTTCCTCTTTAGAAAGCACGATAAACTTTTCCAGAACACTTGAGCAAGGCAGAGTAACCAACACATTGACCCACATTATTTTTGGAGAAGGAAGACCAAGACCAAGAAAAATAGACAGTAAATGTAAAAAATACGGAATATCATGAAAAAGTTCATTTTCTTTCATAAATTGAAAATTTTACTCTCATATATTCTAGATTAATTACATGTAAAGTTAAATATTTCCAGCCTTTTGGTTTTAATTTAGATGATTATAAATTAGAAATACAGTATCTCAAAATATTAGAATATTTCCTAAGATCACGTTCTTTTTTTACAAAACAGGAATTCAGATAAAATTATGTTATATGCACTTGGTACTTGTTCAGGGCTCCTTTAACATGAATTACTGCATCAATGTGGAATGACATGATCAGTCTGTGGCACTGTGGAGGTGTTATTGAAGACCAGGTTGCTTTGATAGCAGCCTTCAGCTCGTCTATATTTTTGGGTCAGGTGTTTCTCACCTTCCTCTTGACAATACTCCATGGATTCTTTATGGGTTCAGGTCAGGAGAGTTGAATAGCTAATCAAGCACAGTAATATCATAGTACTCAAACTGGAAATTAAATATTTTGAGATATTTATGATTTTCATGAGCTATGTAAGCCATAATAATCAAGATTAAAATGAAAAAGGCTTAAAATATTTCACTTTACATGTAATGAATCTAGAATATATGACAGTTTAACTTTTTTTTGTTAAATGACATTTAATTAATTCATTAATCATTTATTTTCTCATTGTATATATATATACATACATTTATTTATTAATATATTAATTAACTGGACACCACACAGTCAGTTAGTTATCCAATGATTTTTTTAGTAATTTATAATAATAAAAAAAAAGGTGCTACTGTAAACTGTGTATTTGAGAGTATGGTGTCATAGGACAGCGGGAACTTACAGCCTCTCCAGACTATGTGTGCCTGTGAGATCCGGGAACTGGGTAATATCTGCTGCTCCATTTAAAGACCTAAACACAACAGGGGTAAAAATGGATGTAAGAGTCTCATTGTGGTTGCTGCTGTAACTTAATCATGAAGAAAATCAAATTTAATGGATTCAGCTTGGCTCACAGTGTTCTGAGCTCTGGCAAGTGCTGGAAAGCAGACTGACCAACGAATTGAATTGGGTTGTCGTAGAAGAATCTGTTAAAAATCAAACAAACAATATAAATATTAGAGGAAAAAAAAAAAAAAAAAAACAGAAACCAGCTTTGGGTTTATATAGTTTAATAAAGGTTTTAAGGCATCTGAGGGAGAATGTACATCGGAAAAAAACAGAGCTTGTAAACAGAGCTAATCTCAAAACGTTTTGATACATTTTATGCAGGAACTAAAGTCATATTCTCGCTAATCTCTTAAAATGTTGAGATGATGAGGATGTAGGTGTAGACTTAAATTTAGCACTAATCTTAGAAAGTAATGAGTGATTTGTATTCGACATAATGAGTTACTATCTATAAAATCTGAATTAAGAGGCGTTTATAATTTTCAATGCTAAATGCACTTAATTATCGTATAATCATATTGGCACTGACGATAAATGAACACATAAAGTACAGTATAGAGACCTACATTGTTAAGAGAGAGGGGTTTCCAATGAAGGCATGCTCAGGGATGGATTTGATGTTGTTGTTGTGAAATCCCCTGCAAAGAAAAAGGCAGACACACAGCCAATGAAGTTGTGAAAATAATATTTAGTATGAGGAAAGAGACAATGTGGACACTTACAACTCTTTTAAAGTCCTCAAGGTTCTGATAGCGATGGGGAACTCCTCCAGATTGTTATAGTTCAAATCCCTTGCAACAGAAGATCAGATGAGATTTTGATTTTAGGATGCCGGGTGTTGCTGCGATACATTGGCATGTCACAAAGATAAAGTCATTTCAAACCTGACAATGAGTTCACTGTACTCAAATGACCTCCACAGTCACTAGATCTCAATCAAATGGAGCCCCTTTGGGATGAGGTGGACTGAATATTTGCATCATGGATGCATGGATGATGCTACCCTCATGGATGGAAGATTTGCAGCTGACAAATCTGCAGCAACTGATTTCTATGCTGAGATGCTATCATGTCAATATGAACCAAAATATCTAAAGAATGTTTCCAGTGCTTTGAAGAATCTATCCCATAAAGAATTAAAACAATTGTGGAAGCAAAAGGGGGTCCAACCCAGTATTAGCAAGGTTTACCTAATGAAGCGGCCAATGAATGTATGTGACATTTTATACTATCATGTTTTTATACAGTATGTTTTGTTGTTTGTTTTTAGAAAATTCTAAGTAATGCAGTGTAATCAGTGTATATCTGGTGAAAACTATTCGATAAAGCAGTTTGGAGCAGTAGACTTTCTGACTCAAAGATTGCATTATCCGTGCATTATCCTTGCCGTTTTTAGAAATACGGCAAGCCTTGTGGAATAAGTATAATTTGCCTGGAATGTGCGAAACTTTTTTCACCTCCTACACTACCCCCTTTCCCTAACACACAAACAATTCCAGGTTCGCAAGTAAATTATTCCCCAGGAGGGCAACTAAAGGCTTTCTTCACTGAGCTGAAACCCCTTATCTTCTTTATCTGAGAAGAAGAAACTAAACGAGATGGACGGAGAATAGAGAGAGGGAAATGGGACGGCGGAACTTTTGCTGAATATTAATGAGAGGTCGACTCACAAAGTCTCCAGGCTCTGTAGCCCATCAAAGCTCTGTTTTCCCAGGGACAGCACTCTGTTGTTATTGAGATGCCTGCAGTGAGACAGCAAAAGAGAGCAGTCAGAAAAACACACCCCTGGTGAGCTGAAAGCTGACTGGATAAAAAAAAAACAAGAAAGCCCCCCAATTTTTTCCACGTTCTTTTATTGTGTCTGATGTCATTCTAGACTAAAACCTCGACTATAAATACACCTTGTTTTTTTTACCAAGTCTAATTAAACTGACTCCAGAACTACCACAGTAATGCGGAATAAAATAGTTTGATAAAGCTGCTATTTTTAACTGGTGGACTTAAACTGGTGAAATTGTATGCAATGGGTGGAGTGTGTATTTTTCTTTTCCATGCTGTTACATACGGTGCAAAAACAGGATTTTAGGAAGCACTTACAGAACCACCAGATTGGAAAGATTGGCGAACGCTCGGTCCGGGATGTGGGTGATCTTGTTGAGGGCGAAGGTCATGGCCTGCAGGGAAGAGAGGGGACGCAGGGCATCGACTGGTACCTCGGTCAGAGCGTTGTCATCCAGCCACAAGTGGCGCAAAGAGGACAGTCCTTCGAAACAGTCTTGTGGTACTCTTGAGATGTGGTTTGCGTCTAAACGTCTGGAGGAATAAATGACCAGTGAATTTGACTGGTTATGTTTTAAAATAACAGGTTAAATTAAGTAAATCAAGCCGAAGTGATATGGATGTGCTTGCGATGGCTTTAATGGAATAGAGAAGACCATAGACATACACTTTGTGTATCCACATTATACTTTGAAATAATGTGAGCTTTCTCTTAACGATGGTTCTTGTAGCTCTTGTTGCTGTCTGTGTGGAGTTTCTTTTTGTGTTCCCCTCATGGACTTCTTCCATGTTCTCCAAAAAATGCCAATAGCCACGACCTGGCTCCACTATATTTCTCCTAACTATGTAGCTTGTCAGTTTCATTGTTTATGTCTAGGCTGAAAACCAATTTATTTGTCCAACCTGGTATATTTGGATGCTGTTTACCCCACTATCATTGATCACTCCTGTTTTTGACGGTAAGGTGACTGAGTGCTTTACTTCCCAGAGAGGGAGCCCTCATGTCTGTGTTTCCTCCGTGCTCCGTTTTGCTGTCATAGTTAGCCCTGCTGGAGTCCCTGCTTGGCGGAGTCTGCACCATATATACATTCACCCTATACTTCATGTGACTGTGACCATACTGTACCTAACTGCTCTCTCTCTCTCTCTTTCTCTCTCTCCCCCTGTCTCTCTCTGTCGAGCTGCACATGATGCTCCTGAGTTGCCAGTGAGCCAGTGCCCTCCAGACCTGTCTGACTGATCCTGGTGCCCCGCTTCTGGTTGGAGATCTCGATGTATGGAGATCTCCACTTGACCATGGTCGTTCAAAAACGACACTGTCCTGACGGTGAACATCATCACAACTCTGCTGCAACTATGTTACATTTTTTCCTCTCAGTTTATCTCCCCCATTTATATCTGAATGAAAAGATGGTGAGCATTGAAATAAACCTCCAACAGGACGCAAATTAACAAAAACTTGCATGAACAGCCATAATTGTAATTATCCGCTTTCCGCTTCACTGCAAATCCGCTTTAATTTAACAAAAATGGCTTCCAGTCCCTCCAGTCAACCTGACAAAGCTTTGCAGATAGGAAACACTATTTGGTTTGATTGAGGATGTAGATACTGTAAGCTGGATATCATTATCTGAAACATGATAATACTGTAATAAGTTACAGGTAAGGACAAGCAGTGTACTGTACGTTTGCAATGTGGTGATTTGGTGAAATACTTTTATTATCCTGTGCGTCCTTTAAGTCGTCAATCTTTTCTTGTTAAACTGAGTTCACCCAGCAGGCGGACATCGCAAGCCATTACTCTTAAAGGTTCAATCATTTTAACGGATGACATAATCTCCGCTGTGAAATTAGCTGAAACTAGATAGCCGATCTGCGCTCCATTACTGCAGTTCTGCTCACCTCATTTCAACCACTAAGAAAACAAAGGCCAAAGAAAGGAAGCATTTTTTTTCTCTTCCCTGACAACTATTACCAAAGATACCCAAAGAGACAACATACTCTCAAACAATGATCACCCTGTTCCCTTTGCCAGGCAGAGTGCTGTACAGAACAGTGCTTATGGATTCATGTGATCTCAGGCTGACAGTTTGCATGTATTTGAGAGCGAAGGAGGCTGATGAGAAAGAGATAAAGACAGCAGATGGGTTCTAGCACATTCTAACACACTGAAAGATAATCTTCATCCCGCCTCCTGTACTCCGCTTTCTCCTTCTTCTTCTTCTTCCTTTTTTTTTTTTTTAACTGATCAAAGTTGAGGCCTCGTGAGGACTGAATTCATTTGGAGAAGTCTAAAGGTCCGCTCTTTTGTGTCACTTTCTGCTTAGTCCCCCCTCCAACCTTCTGTTTCATATGATAATTAACAGAGCCTTGGCACAGAGGGGGTCAATCTGTAACCAAAACAAGAAGAGAGGAGAAAGGAGAAAGAGTGTGTCTGAAAGACATTAAGCCATATGCGTGCTCTGATGTACTCACAGGGAGTGAAGGTTCTGCAGACTCTTAAAGGCCTCTCTGGGGACCTCCCGAAGCTGGTTGTTTTGGAGCATTCTGTGAGGGAATGTGAGAGAAAAAGGAATAAAGAGGGAATCGGGGTCTAGAGTAGGTTAAAAAAAGAACCAGACATCAATTATGAAAAGATAACAGAACTAGCCATACTCAGGATATTGCCGTTAGTTGCTATCCACATTGCTACACATGAAAACGCACTGCATTTTCCATCTTGGTGCATCCTAGACCAAAGCGCCTTAAACCAACAGGAAAGATTCCAGAAAGTGGGTTTAGCCTAGGGGTGCTCCGATTAGGGTTTTTGGGGCCGATCATAGAAATCATTAACGAATCGGCCATTAACGAACTCTGGTGTCTGGGGGTTATTGGGATCTGCTATTTAAAGTGCTCTATTTATTGTGTAGTACAGCGGTACCTCGATATACAAATTTAATCTGTTCTGGAGGCGAAAATTTGTCACATTTCCCCATAAGAAATAATGTAAATGTAGATAATCTGTTCCAGCCCCCTAAAAAGTATTTCCAATATTACCACTTACCAACACTAAAATACATATTTATGTATATAAAAACAATCACGAAATGTATAAAGTACAATATGAAATAAACAGACATTAAACCTCACTTAACCTTAACTTGTGATTCCTCTTTGCATCGGCTGCTTCAACAACAATACTGAAAGTGGCTCCCTTTTCTTCTTGCTAACACAGTCCCAAGAATGGTCACATGGTGTTATGTCTTCACTAAGCCTTGCGCAAAATGCAAAAAATACATAACCCCAGAAAAAAAATCTGCAAACTTGCTTTGCTTGCTTTCTACTGACACAAACTAGTTTTGAACGGCTCCCAGAAATACGCGCAACTTAGCCGGCGTTCGGTTTGGCTCGGTTCGGTTCGTTTGCATGCCGAGGAAGAATTTATTATTTAAAAATGTAAATTCTTAAGGCGAAAATTCATGAGGCAGGATGCTGAGGTACCACTGTATTTTTTATTTGTTCACTATTTATAGCAGTAAAAAAAAAAACTTCTAAACAGCAGAGCAGAAATATAATTAAGATCTTAAAAAGTATCACTATAAAACTTTTATTTATAAACATTCTGTAATGAGAGTGGGAGACCATCGACTGAGACAAAGGAGACGTCCAAACAGGATTTGAGAGTTGGGTTCCAGTATGGCGAAAATACATCACTTGTGATGGAGACTATATTGTAGTACTTTAATATAGAAGAAGAGTTACTCTACCATCATGTGCAAGGACTGACGTAAATGACTGACGTCAGTTAATAAAAAAGGTGTGCCCACTTTTGTATTACTTTTGGTACAGCTCTGGTGTTTAGCCAGATAGCACTGTCTGTCTTTTAGCACTAATGCATCATAATAAGAGGAGAACATTTTAACTTACGTCAGTATGATTCCTAGCTAAACCTCTTGACGGATTTGTCAGTCATATTATAAATAAGTAGCGAGAGGCTGCTAGGCTAGACACATCATTCCACATTCAAGTTGTGTGCACAGTTATGTTTTCATTTTTACGAAAAATTGTTTCAATATTTTTGCAATGCCTGTAAGCTATAAAGTGCATTGGTTATGTTTCAGACACAGCAGCAGGCATGTTGGCATCAGTTTAAAAAAACCCAATGAAAATTTGATTAGCTACACTGAGGGAAAAATTTTTGTTTGTTTGTGAACTGGTCTTTAAACCCATTCAAATAAAAAAAAAAAGTTAGTAAAATGCACCATCTTACCCTGACTAAACCAAAACACATTTGCTACCATGAATTTAGTTTAATGCTCCATTTAAAGTTCTGAATAATTAACACACATCAAAGGAAATGAAACTTAACTTACTGTATCAGTGTGTGTGTGTGTGTGTGTGTGTGTGTGTGTGTGTGTGTGCCTACACACAATAACTCATGAACACTAACTGACGTATAATCATTAATGGATGTATGGGTGGTGAAGGGCTGTGAACTTCTTAACTGGTGATGCATCATGGGTCATGGATGCTCCAGAATTGCCACCTAACTACAGTTCCCATAATGCAGTGCAGTTCTCCCAGCACACTGGGTCCAACTCACCTGATCACTGATCACACACACCTGGACACACAGTATTTAAGGACTCTCATTTGTCACACCAAAGTATCAGCTTTGTGCTATTTATCGTCGAGTCTAAACCGGGCCTGATTTTATTCTTTGTTGATTCGCTGGTGTGATCCTATTGTGGTTTTCTGTTTCATTTCACTCTGATCCTGGCAGCTCCTGACGTTGTTTGCTCATCACCTGACTCCTGGCAGCTCCTGGCATATTTGTTCTGTTTACCTTGATTAAAGTGTGTTTGACCTGCAATTTCTGGACAGCAGCAATTTACAGAAATATTAAAATGGAAAGCAGCCAAAGTGGTTAAAAACAAAACACTTAACATCTGAGATCTGTGTTGTGAAAGCGTACGTAGAGTAATTTGGAAGCTAAGATGCACCTCATGGGAATATTTCTTAAAGAAAATAAAACAGAGAAGTAACATTAAAACACCTAGAGATGCACGAAATACACATGAATCTCTGATTGGCATTCTACACCCTTTAACTTAAGGGACCATGGATGTGGTCGGACATTGTGGAAATGGATGTTAATGCTGATAGTAAAGGTTCAAATTCCGTTGTTTTGAGGTTGCATGTGCAACACTGTGTTTGAGTCGTTCATTCAACACTATCTCAACGTCATTTTATCAAAGTCATTGTAACTTAAAAAAAAAAAAAACTATGTCCCAATGGTGAACGTTATTGCAACATTATTACAACAAAATTACAACACACCTGTGTTAAGGTTGCATCATTCTACAGAAAAGGTGGAATTTGGGTCATAAAAATCTTCTGAAATGTATTTCTTCTTTCACACCTAGAACTTACTTTTAAACTTTATGAATCGACAAAAAATAGTGCTTAATGCATTTAAAATATACATACATTTAATAACAGGTGTTACTTCTTTTCCTGGTAACACCAATCATGGTAACAACAATGACAATTTAGAGATAAAATCATAACTATTTACAAAATGTAAAGACCGCAATCTTCAATTTCGGTTTTCAATTACGTCAAAGTCAAATTATTAGATGTAGTTAGTTTCTATGTCGAATTTTTAACAGTTATAATTATAAAAGAAGTAACACTAATGATGGATTTAAAAGCTTCGCATTAAAATTGCAAAATAAACGATGACTTTTCTAAACACCTGAAGAGAGACATCTGTGAATCATAGCTTTTGAATTTGTCCATTTGTCCAGTGCTCTTTATATAGTGACCGATGACACAGGAACAATTTCAAATTGTCAAATGTATTTTAAAATAAAACTTTTTTTTTGTGTAACAGTGACACCAATTACATAGTTAGGGGTGACTTGTATTTATGTCATATTATTAATTATGCTCAATTATTGTTTCATGATTCTACTGTTTCACTGATGTTACTGTGAATCAGATTTATTTAATGAAGAAAAAAAAAACATCTTGGATGAAAAGTATATGGTCCAACTTTTATGATCATAGTGACAAGATATTTCCTTGAACTTGGCCTTTTGAAAAAAAGTTCTACAATATTGAATATAAAAGTAAAATAAATGTATTTGATGATTGAAAGTACATACCATATTTTCTGAACATACTGTATAAAAGTAATGTGTCTGTTATATTCATTATAAAGGAGGTTCCTGCTGGGATCATGTGTGGCGTAGGGTTAGGGTTGAGTTCATGTAAAATTTTGCCACTCAATAATAGTTTATTGTTAAAGAAAATTTAAATAGACCTGCTTCAACAATAAATACTTACAGGCAAACATGTATACTATAATAAAGCAGTAAGGCTCACTCACAGAGTTTTGAGATTGACAAGGCCATCAAAAGCATCTTTAGGGATGTCCGTCAAATCGTTTCCCGCTAGTCGCCTGTGAAAACAGTGAAAGCAAAACAAGCAATATGTTAAATCCTTGAAAGAAATTGCGTGGCAATTTAGGTTAGAGGTAATAGCAATTACAACTATAGCTTTTACACTACACTGTATGTTACTAGAACTACCATAAAAATGTAAAAAGAAATAAAAGTAATAATAAAAATTATTACTTGTGCATGGCTTATTTAGTAATCCGGATTAAAAATATATATGTATTTAGATTGTTTAGATTTTTACCACAATGATGTTTGGTGTCAATTCCAATACGTTTTACGTACCGAATGATTAAGCTGTAATAATCATCTCCATCCATCCAAAATCCCAGCTTTATTCTCTTTTTATACCATGTATGTTTGAAAAAACACCTAGGCTACAGATATTCAATTTAGTTTTTTCACAAATCCACACGTCATGCTACCGTTTATCTCTACTGCCAAGTTGATTCTTGTATCTAAAGGAAATTTGAAAAGAATCAACTAGAGACAGGTAGCACAGTGGTGCAGTGGGTAATACTGTGGCCAGGTTCGAGGGTTCGATTACTGCCACAAGTGTGTGAGCATGGAGTGTGCATCTTCTCCCCGTGCTTGGTTTCCTCCCACAGTCTAAAGACATGCAGATTAAGCTAATTGGCATTCCCCAAAAATCGCCCGTAGTGTGTGAATGAGCGTGTGCCTTGTGATGGATTGACACGCTGTCCAGTGTGCCCAAAGTCTCCTGGGATAGGCTCCAGGACCCCTGCGACCTTGTACAGGATAAGCGGTACAAAAGATGCATGGTGCTCTAAACTATTTACATATTGGCAGGCAGCACAGCGGAACAAAGCGTTTGCTGTTTGTTTACAATTATAACAAAATCATTTTCAAAAAGTATATTGGAACAGGATTTTTATCAAATCTGATAGAAATCAAATTGGCGTAGTGGTAAAAGTGCTCGCTCTATCATCCGGAGATCGCTGGTTCGGTTCCCGGGTGATGCTGTAACCTCTCGCAGCCGGAGGTCTAGAGAG
>JAQMYI010000004.1:20027988-20041574 GCA_030014275.1 Clariallabes melas | reverse complement strand
GTGGTAGTAGTAGCCTTAATGTGGAGCCCCCTAGTGACGGGGAGGAATTGGACACGACTAAATTAGGGAGAAAATCCGGAAAAAATCCACACAAAAAAAAAAGAAATCAAATTGCCATCCAGTGATCATTATAATATTATATCAGGAGATCCCTGGTGATTCCCATCTCTATTAGCAGTCTTTAGTATCCAGGCATTTAATTTCATTGTTATGAACTAAGAGGAACATAAGGAACTGTAACTGATCAAATATATACAGTATTAATTAGGAAGACGTGGTGCTATAGGATTCTGACTGTATTTTAATAAGATTAATAATTACTGTGTGAAAAGTATCGACCTAGAATCAGTCACTTGGTGCTAATCAGCGTCAGACAGTACACATGCTAGTATCCTGTTTCACCTCTTCGAATCGACTCTGCTCTTGGCACTTTGCTCCGGTGTTAAATTCCGCAGTGTCTCAAGAAACACGACAAGAAAGAGGCCAAGGGTCTGCTCGTACCCTGAAAACCAAAGGGTCCGCATTCTAACGCGGCCGTGCCATTTGTTGCACAGAGATGTTGTATCTGGCCCGGGGCAGGGGCATCGGCAGGGGGGAACATGAAAACATGATAATGAATAAGGGCACGCATCCAGGCGCTACTAACAAACCAGAACACTGCTTCTCCGTATGTTTCAGGGTTTCTGAGAAATCGGTCAACTTGTACGCAGAGGCAGTGGGCAGTTTGCCCTGAACAAACACAAGAGCCGAGACATTACACCTGTGCAAACACTCATGGGAGAATTTGTGCTTAATAAATCACGGCTACCTGTTCATTCTTGCTGTCGGCTTAAGGGTCAGACAGCAGAATTGAAAGGGGGTATGTTGAGGACAGACGAAGACGTATGATGGCTGCAGGGTGGGTCATTCAGTGAACCGGTCCAAAAACGTTTGTGCACTCTGACCTCGATTTCTGCAGTTCAGTGAACAGATTTAGTCACACTGATGCACACCGTTACTTTAAATTAGACATTAGACAAGTGTTTATGCAGAAAAGAGTTTGTTTATCAAGACATAAACACTGTTAGTACGCAGCATTGACAAAACATTCTCGAAATAATTTATTTTATTGTTCTCCAGTGGTTTCTGTGCTGTATTATATAAAAATAGATTATGTCATGTGAGGCCATGGTCCACTTGTTCCCTTAGAGGAAGAGTTAGTGAAAATCAATATAAATCTCTTCTCATGGATCACCTTTAACCTGTAATAAAACATAAAATCTATTCTGATGATAGTTGTCTCTTTTAGGATCATACTTTCCTCTAAATAATGTCCATATGGCATAAGGGCTCACTAAATAGTCTCAACCTAAATAAACACCAAAGGCAGATTTCTGACTCCATCTACAGTATGAATGATTTACGAATTAACATAATATTGACATATAAGTTTATTAAGGATGAGAAAGGTTTGGGGAATTAATGACCAGAATACAAAAATCTTTCTGCCCCAGACAGCCTGAATATTTCTAATACTAGCCACTAAATTCCTATTTATTCCCATGACCTTACAGCCACTTTCCTGTCCCTGCAGTGGTCCAAAAACCTACATACCCAGTTACACCCTTAAACAGGAAAATTTATTTTAAAACTCCACTTTTTTTTTTAACACAAAATTCTATCATGTCTAACAACATCGAGGCCTTGGAAATTCTGTCGTTTATATACTGAGCCATAATCATGAGCCGTGATCCTTAATAAGGTCAAAGCATATAGAACTTCACATCTTTATACAGTGGGCACCAAAGATCTCAGACCGAATTTAAAACCTAGGATTTGGTATTTGTTTTTTTTATTGAAAATAAATGAAGGTTTTAGTATTTCTGAAATATCAATACCAGTATTTCAGATGTCAATATAATGTCAATGGTGATATTAATTACTAAATATATATTCAGTATTTAAGATTCTGCATTATTTCATGTTAACATTGAGATGTTCCTCATTGATCTACGAGGGGCGTTCAAGTCAAACCAGGATCTGTGATGAAATTTCTGGGGAATGAAGGTGGAAAACCGATTGACATTTACAGAAGACTTTAAGCACAGTACGGTGATGAGACTCTTAGCCACAATAAAACATTAGAACGGTGCAAATGTTTTAAAAAAAGGAAGTAATGCCGTTAATGAAGATCCCGGGCCAAGGTAGCTCGTAGCTCGCAGCGCGCTGCAGTCATTCCTGTGAAAATTCAACAAGTGGAACGTCTAACCCTTGAAAATCGAGAGATAACATTATGCCAAATCACAGAATAAGGAGTTGTTGGTAATTAAAGGAGTTCCGGGGAGGCCAGCGCTTCCGATCTGAATCAGTCTGTATAGATATTCCTCTAGCATATTGAGAAAACGTTCTACCTTGATGGTATCCAAGCACTAGTGAGATCCTGATATAAGTGCATGAGTGTGGCAGGGGATTATATAGAAAAATAAAGTGAGTTTTTACTCTCATAACTGTGTTCTGTTTTTCTGCACAATAAAAAGTCCCAGTTTGACTCATAAAATGGTCCATAAGGTTTTGTATAAACATTTGTGGAGTGCATGCAGGCTTCTGGCTAACCTGTCATTAAAGTCAAAAGGGGATGAACCAAATAGTCTAAAATTCAAGTAAATAATTAAAAGATTCTATTTCAATCAAGTTCTTATCGAGAAAATAATTTGCAATGAAAATTGTTGCATTAAATTAGAACAGAACGCACAATAAAAGTCTGTTCACTGGTGCTTTCAGATTTTTGTACTTGTATAGTTGATATACTTCTTTTTTAACTGTTCATATCATAGTTGCATGCAAGAAACATTTATAACAGTAACTCTTTCATGACTGAAAAAAGTCAGACAGAAACTCTGCAGTCTCAACTTTTTTTTATAGAGTGAAAGTTTGAAGAAAATCAGTTTTGAAGTTGAAAAGCAATGCTTTTGTGTTCTTCCAACCACTTATGTGTTAATGTCATTATCTTCTTAAAAGAGCTACCTCCTTGCAGAGGCAAACGCTAGCCTCAAAGCTCGACCATATTGTTAACACACACTTACTTATGAATTCACGGCTGTATTAACAGCTCATGGGCTTTTCCAGTGTGTTATGCAAACCCTCACCAATCCTTTTGTACTGTTTGAGTTCTAAGCCATGCTATTTGGTATGGCCTTGATATGTATGACCTCTGTTCTGTTTCCAGGATTTGTCTCTTGGATTAACCTTTGGCCTTGATCGCTAGTGTTTTGAACCCTGCTTGATTTACCGATTCTGATATTTGGATTGTGATCTTGATGTGTTCGTATCAAAACTTGTGCACAATGATCCTTATTCTGCACATGCACTGATTATCAGGACATATTTAGCTGTTCATAAAACGTTATTATGCAACAAGCAGATATTTATTTCCCAGTTAAATAGGATTATTCATATAGGATTATAAAACATTCCCTTCTACTGCACTGATTGTATATATCCAAAATTTTGAATGCAAAAAATGAGTGTGTGGATTTTGGGGATTATACTCACAGCTCCTCCAGAAGGTGAAGAGCGGTGAAAGCGTTGCTGGGCAGCTGGCTGATGTTGTTCATGCTCAGATCACTATACACAGAAAAAAAATAATAATTCAGTTTGTATTAACTGAATATTTATTTACTGGCAGGTGAAAGTGAATGAAGTATATATTCTAATCAAAGTATCAAAATCTCATAAAAAGTATTCAAAATCCAACTTCTTGCACAAGAAGGAGTGCCATTAATGCCTGAATAAAATCTCAAGAATAAACACCTGCCTTTGTGGTCACAGGAATTGACCCCATAGCTTGAGAAAGAAAAAACACGTGGTCAGTATGGCTCTTCAGTTTTCCAGCACAGATCCACACAAAGGTTGTGGAAAAGTACACACTAAAAGTTTTCCAAGGCTGGAGAACAATTTGGTTTATCAAAACGAGATAACTGGGAAAGAAGGGGTTTGCTCAGAAAGGCAATAGCGGTATTGAAAGCCATTTCTTAGAAACGACCTGGCAAAAGGAGTGCTGTATGAAATTTGCACAAAGACACATGAAGCGTCCTCAAACGAAGTGGTAGAATGTTTCACGTCTGGCTCAGAGTGCAATGGAACGTGTTTTTATCAGCAGGATTTTTAACATGACCCATCACCAGAAACAACACTTTCCAGACTGTAAAGCATGGTGGTGGAAGCATAATGGTGTACGGACGTTTTGCGTATGTAAATACTGTAGAACTTGCCAAGATTAAGCTGAAGCAACGAACAAAGAGGTTCTGAAGAATAAGATAATAAAAAAAGAAGATGATATTCTAACAAGAAATTGACGCCAAACACCAAAGCTACTATGTGGTGGCTTGCTAGGAACAAGCTAAATGTTTTAGAGTGGTCTAGTCAAATCCCTACATAAAAAGCTATAGAATGTAGGTTGCTGCCCATCACTCACTTATCATCTATACCGCTTTATCCTGTGTACAGGGTCACAGAGGGCATGGAGCCTATCCTAGGAGACATAAGGCTTGAGTTCTAAGGATGGATGGGGTGCCAATCTATAGCTCATTCACACACTACAGGCAATTTAGGATTGGCAATTAGCCTATCCTGCATGAATTTGGTGGTAGAAAACCCACCAAGCACGAGGAGAATATGCAAACTCCATGCACACAGGCCAAATTCGAACTCGGACCCTGGAGGTGCAGGGCCACAGTGCTAACCATTAAGCCACCGTGCCTTTTGCTGCCCTTCAGCCAAAATATAAACAACTAACGTCTTCAAACTAGAGTAATTCTGCTGTTAGGAGTGGGGAAGATCTGAAGATTCAGGTTAAACCTACTTGTGGATAAAGCTACCTTTACGAAGTACTGACTCTGATAAGTGTGTACATATAAAAGGAGGAAATTTAAGTTTTAATTCTCTTAAATTCACTGCATTCATGTGACATGTTGGTTTCATTTAAATCCATTAAGTTTACAGTAAAGATTTCGAAAAAGTATGTGTACATTTTCTATCTATTGTATCTAATAACGTTTACAAGCTCTAACATGTCTTTTCTGCTTGACAAGCAAAACTAGATTAAAACTAAAAGGTAATATGGTTAAGTTGCTGTTTTAGGAAGAGGACCTCTTCAGAGCAGTGGACAAACAAACCCAAACTGTTGTGTGAAGAGATCTCCAGTGAAAGCAGCACACTGAGACACCTTCTAGGAAACTGGATTGCTTCTAATCAACAATGCAGCAGCTGCATAATTAGGTTTAATGCGTGGCAGAGGGAACTTAGACGAAGCAAAAAAGAGGCAATTTCATAGCTCCTCAATGTCTTTCCCAAGGGTCTAAAGTATCCAGGCAGCAGGGGGTAGAGAGGGTGAAATAAATTACAGGGCAGCTGACTCACACAGGGCAGTGATACCTTTTCAAAGAAGCTGATGGTCGTTCTCTTCCCTTGTCTCTCTACCTCTTAGCTCTGCAGCGCAGGACTGTCTCGTCCCTAAACACAAAAGGAGGCCTTTTTGCCAGGTGGCTCAGTGCGTCTAGGTTAAGTTGTAGGATACCTATCAATCTTATCAGATGGGTAAAATTGTTAGGTACCATGCAGTCTCGTAATTCTATCAGCCTCATTCCTTTGGACCCATCATGAATAGCCTACTGGCTTGTGGAGTCGCAGTGTCTGCAAGGTACACAAAGCGGGAGAAGAACAGATAGCGGCTTTGTTTGTTTACCGTGGCTGCTCCAATTAAATGCACAGCCAAAGGAGCTCCTTGCCCTGGACGAGAAAAGAGGCCAGGTAGTTCGCCTTCCTTCGGGCTTCGCAATAAGGCGAAACCTTTCCCTGTTAAAACTGAAGTTCGTTCTACAAACAGCTTGTGTGCCAAGCACTGCCAAACAATTATGTTTGATTGATGGCAAAATAATCATACCGGTATTTGATTACGCAACTTGAAAATCAGCCTCGGTAAAGAAAAATCAAATAAAAGAGACGAATCAGGTTTCTCTGAGCGTCTTAGAGCAGAACAGCCTCCACCTGCTGCGGCAATAAACATCTGGCACCATCCTTTAATGGGATCTCTGTTTCTCTGAAAGGGGGCAACGCTGGTCAAACGTACTCACATTAGGAAAAAAGGTAGTAAATGTCCTCCAGATGTTAAGCTTTAGCTCTCTTACTGCTCATAAAATTATGCTACCAGTCAAAATTTTGGACACACCTTCTAACACCATGGTCTTTCCTGATTTTTATTTCTTTCTTCACTCTAAAACAATGCTAAGGGCGTCCAAAATATAGAATAATCTCCTTTGAACAGTTGATATTGAGATGTATCTGCTACTTATGCTCTGTAAATCCTTCATAACGGCTCTAATCTGAAGTGCTGGTTGTTAATTGGTGATTTCTGAGGCTAGTAACTCTAAATGAACTTCGGCTCTGAAGTAGAGGTCAGATTTGGTCTTGCTTTCCTGAGAAGGTCTTCATGAGAGACAGTTTCATCATGGTGCTTGATGAGTTTTGCAAATGCACTTGATAATCCTGTTCTTCCAGATCAGCTGACCTTCATGTCTCCAAATTCAAATAAAAAAATGTAAATTAAAATTTTATTAGTCATATGCACAACCATACAGAATATGATCTGCAGTGACCTAAAATGAAAAAATAGAACAGAATAGAAAGGTTTTTAATGTAGAATAATAAATCCAAACTTGTGTTCAGACCTTTGATTGGTACGGTATAGCAAGAGTAAGTTTAAGAGCTCAGTTATTTTATAATGATTTTAATGCTCAGTGATTAAAGCTGTGTTTAGAAGATCTTGAGCAACTAGTATCCTGCATGGGAATATAAGAAAAATCTTGTTGATGTACATGTATTTATATGTTATATATTATATGTCCAAAAGTATGTGGACACCCAACCATCACACCCATATGCACCTTTTCCAAAACTATGGTCATTGACACAGATGTAATTTCAAAATATTTGCAGTTACAATAAGCTCCACTAAGCCACATAAAGGATTTCCCAGTAGATTTTGGAGCTTGGCTTTGAGGGTTTGTTTTGGAAAAATACCTTAGACAGATAAAGAACCTTATACCCTCTTATCCACTCACTGAAATACTTGGAAATTCAATATTTTTTTCCAAGATTCTTGTTTTTGCTTTTGTGATTTTGTTATTTTGATGCTTCAAAGTCAAGGTACAAGGTGGGGTACACTCTGAACAGGGTGCCAGTCCATTGGCGCACACATACGCACACGGCGAGGAATTTGCGAACAACACTTAACCTAGCCTGATTGTCTTCCGGCTGTGGGGAAAAACATAGTGCCCTGCAAGGAAACCCTCCAAGCACGGAGAGAACTTGCAAACTCCACACAGACAGATTCGAGGTAGGAATCGAACCCTCAAGCCTGGAGGAAGCAAGGCAACAGTGCTAACCGTTTTGCCTTGCCACCATCTAGGGTCATAATTTTTCCATAAAAGTGTGTACATAAAAAAATATATAAAATTCTAACTTTAAAAAGTTAAGCTGGACTCATATGAACTCTGACAGTGTTCAATCAACACTGGAGATTTTACTGTAAGGATAATTGGTGTAAACACACAGGTAATTGGCACAAGGAATTTTTTTCTTACATTTTGTTTAGGTAAAAGCATCTAATGAAAAAAGAAAGAAAGACAGAAGAAAAAAACTATATAGAAGGAATTAATAACTGATTGTGAGCTTCTCGTGTTACAACGCCTGGCAATAATGATGGAATCACCACAAATCCAGATTTTTTGTATTTCGTATCGAATAAACAAATCACATAATTCATAGCTGAACATTCTGGCTTTGTGATACATACCACAAACAAGTTCAATTTAATTAATGGCATATTTTGTTTCACATTAAGTAAAGTGGGAAAAAATACAGAATCACCCAAGTGTGAAGAAAAAATTGATGTAATCATTTAAAATATATACAACAATTTTCCACGAATGCGGTTCCAACTTTCTCGAATAGCAGTTGACAGATCGGTTTTCGAGGACGGAGTATTATCATGAAACATTGTTTTTTTCATTTCCACTCTAGATGTTTATTTCTTTTTGTTGGCCACGTTATTGAGTTCATACACCTTTCCTGAAGAAAAGCAAAGAAAACGATCTTTGCTCTGTGGCGAGATGCATTATTATCTTCACCAAACCTAATTTCTCTCAGTGGGATGAGGAACATTTCTATAATCTCAGGTACATCTGTGCACCAACTGTTGAGGTTAAGGCTGCCATCACCTTTGATGCTTTACCAGGTTGTGTAGTGATTCCAGAATGTTTGCCAGAGGTAGGACCCCACCAACTATAACAATAAAAACCACCTGCCTAATATTGTATAGCTCCCTTTGTAACACTAAAACAGCTATTTGAGGCATGAGGCATTGAGGCATGGACTCCACTAGAGCTCTAAATGTTTGCTATGATATCTGGCACCAAGATGTTAGCACCAGATCATTTAAGTCATGTAACTGCCTCCATGGATCAAACTTGTTTGAGATTGAGATGCGGACAATTTGGAGGCTAAATCAATGTTGTAAACTCTTTGCCATGTTCCTCAGTACATTCCTGAACATTTTTTTTTACTACGGTTGAATACGGTTTCTATGAAAGGGTGTACTTGGTTTGTAACATGAATGCCAGCACTTCCCAGCAGAACACTTCCCAAAGCATCACAGTGCCTTTGCCAGCTTGCCTTCTTCCCACGGTGCATCTTGGTGCCATCTCTTTACCAGACAAGTGATGCACAAGCACACGGCCGTCCGCATGATGTAAAAGACAAAACGGTATTTATCAGATCAGGCCATCCTTTTTCCATTGCTCGGTGTTCCAGTTCTGATGCTCATGTGACCATTGTAGGTGCTTTCAGTGGTGGATACAGGTCAACACGGGCACTCTGACCGATCTGGAGCTACGTAGCCTCATCTCCAACCAAATGCAATGTACTGTGGACTTCTGTTAGAGACATCGTTAACTTTATCCACAATTTGAATTCTGTGGGATCAGCTTTCACTTCTTATCTGTATTATCAATCAGCCTTGGGATTTTAATTTAATATAATTTTGATAACTTACTCACATTAGTATTTTTTTACTCCTGAGATCCTGAAATGCTGAGAGGTAAACGGTATAAAGATATAAATACTTAGAGATAAACAGTATAAATACTTAGAGGAAAAATAGTATAAAGTCCTAAAAACTTAAAGATAATTAGGTTAAAGACATAAATAGTATAAATACTTGAATACTTAAATACTAGAAACATAAATACTTAAAGAGAAGTGGCATAAAGATATAAATACTTAATGATAAATGGTATAAAGAAAAATACTTACAGATAAATGGCATAAAGACAAAAATAATTAAAGATAAACAATATAAAGACAAATACTTATAGGTAAATGTTATAAGGCCTAATCACTTGGAGGGAAATGGTATAAAGACATAAACACTTAGCGAGAAATTGTATAAAGACAAATGCTTAGAGAGAAATGCTATAAAGATATAAACACTGGGAGACAGAAGGGATGTTATGAGCAGATTACGTCACAGCACCTAGCGCGGTTTTGAACAAATATAAAACTTTTTTCCATAAGATGGGCGTGGCTATACGCGTCACCAATCAACGCAATAGTTTACCATGTATACACAAGTATGGCGAAAGCACAGAAACGACAGCAATGTGCCTACAAAGAGCCCAAATCCTCACAAAACACACAGCACACAGCACACAGAGCGACACAGCACCAAAAAAAAAAAGAAAATAGACTATGAAAACTAAACCTTTACAGATGAATGGACAGATCAATGTATATTTTTCCTCCTTTAGTAAGTTTAGAACCAGTTTGTCTCATATGTTCAAAACCCGTGGCTCTATTTAAAGCAGTAATGTGAAGCGCCACTATGAGACAAAACATTCGTTAGAAACATTCGCTACTTGCTCGATGTAAACACACACCTGTACCAATAGATATTTCTTAGAAAATCTGAACTGAATATTTTTACTGGGATTAGTTCATATTTTCACCGCTGAAATAACAGCACTGAAGTGGTATAAGTGAATTTTAACGTGCTAGAGTCATTTTAAGATAAAACTTCATCTTTATCCGATCTACCTTTTCGATTTCTCATCTGTGATTCACTCTCCAATACCTGAACAGGGAGTGTTTATTTGGCTGTTGACAAAAGAAGTACAACTTAGAGTAAACAAGGCGTAAACTACTCAACCTTACTAAATTTTATTTCTTTGTATTAATAAGTTAGACAGAGAGTTCTGCCGTACAGAACGACAGACAGACATGTACGTGGGCTTCAACCTGAAACAATATCACTGATTACATTAAAGCTGATCAGATTATGTTTAGCTTTAACCTTTTAACTATTTCTATTTTCCCCTCAATGACGGGTACCAATGCGAGTAAAGACATAAACACTTAGAGAGAAATGGTATAAAGACCTGCACACTTGGAAATAAATGGTATAAAATACCTGAACACTTAAAGATAACTGATATAAAGACATAAATATTTAGAGATAAAAAGTATAAAGACCTGAAAATTTGTAGATAAATGGTTTAAAGGCTTACATACTTAGAGATGAATGGAATAAAGTCATAAACACTTAGATAGAAATTATATAAAGACCTGAATTTTATAAACACAAGACATGAATACTTAGATTAAAATGGTATAAGGACTTACTGCATACTTAAACATAAAAGACAGACTTTCAAAAATGATATAAAGACATACATACTTAGAAATAAATAGTATAAAGACTTAGAGATGAATAGTATAAAGACTTACACTCTGGTATGAAAACATAAACACTCGGAGATAAACAGTTTAAAGACATAAACACTTGGAGATAAACAGTTTAAAGACATAAACACTTAGAGATAAATAGTTTAAAGACAAATACTTAGAGATAAATAGTTTAAAGTCATAAACATTGGAGATAAATAGTTTAAAGACAAATACTTAGAGATAAATAGTTTAAAGTCATAAACATTGGAGATAAACAGTTTAAAGACATAAACATTGGAGATAAACAGTTTAAAGTCATAAACACTTGGAGATAAATAGTTTAAAGACAAACACTTGGAGATAAATAGTTTAAAGACAAACACTTAGAGGTAAATAATTTAAAGACATACACACTTGGAGATAAATACTTTAAAGACATAAACACTTAGAGATAAATAGTTTAAAGACCTGCACAGCTGTAGGTAATTGGTATAAAGACATAAACACTTGGAGATAAACAGTTTAAAGACATAAACACTTGGAGATAAATAGTTTAAAGACATAAACACTTGGAGATAAACAGTTTAAAGACATAAACACTTGGAGATAAACAGTTTAAAGACACTGAGAGAGACAGAAGCTGGTGAGACTCACAGGTAAGTGGTGTTTGTGCTGAGGGACCTCGGCAGCGCGGTGAGCGCGCGGTCCGCACAGTCCACTCTCACCGACTCTCCGTCCTGATCACAGCTACACTGTACCGGACAGCCGTCAACCGTCCGCGCGCGCGACCCACAGCACCAGCGCAGCAGCAGCACGAGCCAGTGGATTAAAGGCGCACGCGGCAACATCACCGCAGAGCTGCTGGTGCTCACACACAAATAAATATCCGAATAAACAAATAACAGTTTCGGAAACACGAGTAGCGTTACTCCGACTGCAGGCTGGTATTTATCCTCGGACTCTCTCTCTCTCTCTCTCTACCTCTCCGGCTACCGTGTGTCTCGCGCGCGTGACGTCACTTACTACCTTGCGAATAGCGTGGCGTCAGTCGGCTCGCGCTGAGGAGGATGTGTCAGGGTTAAATGACACGAAACCTGTTTTGACTTAGTTTTGCATTCATCCAGTTCAAGAGTATGCAATACAAATGCCAACATGGCTGTGATGGTCAGATGTTCTGTCGTGGTACACACTGAAGAGGTCTTATCATTAAACCAAGGTCACCAAGCTTCAGCAAAATGTCCAGCTGAGCTACATCCCAAGATCAACACAGGAGCCCTGAAACTACCACCAAAATTGTTGGAGAGGCAAAAAATAAATAGATAAATAAACAGTTGCACATGCAACTCTGATGCATGCACATTATCCACCCTGCCATCAAGTAATCTCTACAATATACAGTACTATATTTTAATTGATTACATTACAGACCACTGTCTGCACTAATGCATTGCTTTTATTTGCACAAAAAACTTCCAAATGATACATTAGTGCATGTTGCAATTTTTTGATTAAAACTCTATCTATCTATCTATCTATCTATCTATCTATCTATCTATCTATCTATTTTAATAGCATTTGAGCATGATGTGGTCAAGGAAAAAAATATGAATGAAGATCACCTAAAGACTTGGTGAAGTTGCATGGCAAAAAACAACAGTAGAAACCAGAGATATGTTTAATAGTGAAAGTAAGAGCAAAAGCGGTGAGAACTCACAGGATTGGGATTAAATAGCGGCGTGACCAGAAGAAAACCTGTTAGTGAGACTAATCATGTGCAATGCATAGTGTCCACTGTACAAACCTCTGGAGGCAGCTTTATGATCTCCGGTTGCTTCAGTTGGTCAGGTCTAGTGTCAAGAAAATTAATATGTGTTAACATAATGAAGTCAGCTGGCAGCCTGAATGTACTGAATGACCAGATTATCACATCTATGGAGTTTTTTTTATCCCTGATGGCACAGCCATATTCCAGGACTCAAATTGTGAAAGAGTGGTTCTGGAAGCATGAGGAATCATTTTCACACATGAACTGACCACCACATTGTGTGCTATAATCAAAGCTATAGGTAATTGAATGAAATCTTAGATTGTTGTGACTTTTTTGGCCAGACAGAGTAGAAAGCAATAGACTGGAATTATGTAGAGGATTTATTTGTATACATATAGGTAATTTAGTCATAAACAACAACTGTATAAACAATGAAAAGAGAAAGAGTAAAAGAACAACCAGCAATCAAAATTTTAAAAGCCAAAAAACAAAAAATAATAATCTCTTACCAACATGAGGTATGCTATTTAATAATGTCTGAACAATAAATGGGTACATGGTATGAGTACTATCAGCAAATAAGTATCATGGTACTGTCAAAAACACCATGGTACTCTTGTGGTACTGTTGGACCTCCATGTTACATTGTAAAATTTTAAGGGATATTTTGACTTATGGCGTTTGGCTCAAATAAGACTGATTCTGCTGTATTTTGTTGAACTCACACTCAACCTCAGGGGAAGAAATTCTCCAGGTTGTCTCCCTTTATGTCTGACTGCAGATTTCACTCTTGTATATGGTAATGTCTTATAATATCAGAGTATAAATGAAGTCAATTACAATACTCTCTCATCTAGGGAGAATTGTCTATAAAATCAGGCAAATGTTTATCCGTTTCTCTGGGGGTTGATAACACTGTGTACATAAAAGATCAGGTTCACTTCCACCCGTGTACTATTTACTTTCAACTATTTCAACCCAAAATACAAACCGGATTCCAAAAAAGTTGGGACACTTAACAAATTGTGAATAAAAACTGAATGCAATGATGTGGAGATGG
>JAQMYI010000004.1:19978710-19991249 GCA_030014275.1 Clariallabes melas | reverse complement strand
TGATAAATTTTCTCGGATTAAACTTTTGATCTGTCATCTATGTTCTATTACAAATAAAATATTGACATTTGCCATCTTCACATCATTGCATTCAGTTTTTATTCACAATTTGTTAAGTGTCCCAACTTTTTTGGAATCCGGTTTGTAAGTGGACTTGTAAAAAGAAAAAAAAAGTATACATTTCAATTTATTTACATTCCATTTTTTTGTATTATTTTAAATTCCTTAAAACATGTGTGCAGTCTGTCTGAACTAAACGAAGTGCTCCTTCCCGAGGACGTTTCCATCACCAGCACCTTTGCATACATTGTCATGCACTTCAGCAGGCTTTAATCAAAAATTAGATGAATGAAAGGTTTAAATAACCCTTAATGTTCCTTTCTCTGAAATTAGTCTATGCTTCAATGAAGTGAAAAAGGAAAAAAAGAAAGAGAGAGAAAGAAAGAAATCCTGTGTATTATGGACTCATAAACAGCTTCGTCTTTCAGAAGTGCTTGTTCTCATGATTTCTTCTTCCTTTTCTAAATCAACACCATTTAAAGGTGTTGCGTTCCTCAATGAGCTATTATCCTAAATTATAAGACACAGAAAATTTACCTTTATCTCATGTCTCACATGCAATTAAATATGCTTTTTTTTTTTTTTTTTTACAAAAAGTCTTGGGGAAATATATATTTTTTCTAGATATCACTGTCCATTTTTTTCATTCATACTGTTTACTCCATAGTAGTTTAATAGATGGACATTTATGTACTGTGTTTAAATAAACAGGAAAAAAATAGTGATTTTGTTTATCTTTTAACTTTATTTTGACTATGTCCAAAGCTGTTGACTTATCTCCCGTTTACACAATTCTCACAAATGCTCCACAGTTACACAGTTACGGTGTGTAAAATGACAGTCATAAAAAGAACATTTTAACACAGTACTGCATAATGTCAAATTAGTCACCTAAAGACAAATAGAAAGAGATTTACAGCAATGATTCCACTTTACGTAAAATATCTGCACAATCATTAAATAAATTTTAACTTCTGAATCATAAACACTTCATGTACATAATAAGGTTTTTATTCCTTCTATTAAAAAAGACTATACTGTACAACTTTCATAATACTGTGTAGTATTAAAAGAAACTATATACATTAAACAAAAGGATATGTCTGTAAGGTCCAAGGAGTCTTGAAAATGAAACTACATTTACATTAGGGCTAATTAGTTTCTCTCTCATTCCTTCAAATGTACTTAAAAAAAAAAATCCTGAAAAAAAGTCGATTAAGGCTTACAGGGTTAGCACCACGCAAACTAAATGCTCATTTATACCATTAAAAATTTTTTTAAACACAACTAGTTAGGTTTATCAGAGAACAGGTTATATTTGTGCCTTTTTCACATTCCTTTTAAATACACTGGAAAAAATGGAGTGTGTTGATCAGGGACTGGATAAGCTATCTTTTTCTAGTATTTTAGTATTGTAGTATTTTCTAAAACTTTTCTAGTAGTCACTGGTTACATCCTGATGGTAATATACAGAACTGCTTTTTTTTTTTTTCGCAATAAGTCTAAGCTGCTTTAAAACCTCCATCCAGCGGGGGACCCCGGCCAACGCTGACCTCTGCCAGGAGGCAGATGGGGAGGAGGAAGAGGAGGTGGTCCATTGTGGTAGCTGCGTGAAAGGATAAAATTATTCATTTGGTTTCTTGATACCTGGTTAAAAAAAGGGCCCCTGCTGTATTAAAAAAATTATTTTAATTACATTATTATATTTCTTATTACTATTATAACTATTATTATTCTTCACGGCAGCTAGAACAGTTTCATGTGTTGCTCTGAATGCAATGGCGTTTTCACTTTAAACGCCATTGCTGCACTATACTTTTTGGAGCACATCAAAATGTTACATTTAGAAAGACGTGGAGCCAAATGAGTGCGAAAGGGCAGGAAAGGAAAAGGAGGAAATGATGGTTCAAAATGAGAAAAAGAAAGGATTGTTCTTACCCCCGTGGGTGAAAGTGGCGATGGGAGCCGACGGGCATCATGCCTCGTCCTCGTGGACGTCGAGGAAACCCTCTGAAAGGAGAATGTCCAGGTGGAGGTGGTGGACCATGCCTGTAAGACAAGTGTTCTCTGTTCTTCAGGACTGCACTACACATGACAGCACTGCACATGTCTCACCTGTTAAAGCTCCTCTTACTGAAGGAGCAACTGCATTACCTATTGCTATGCTGTCCCCAGCTGGTTGCTAGGTTGTTTCTATGCTATTTCAAATGGTTGCTATTGTGTTGATAGGTGGCTGATATTCTTTCCAATTGGTTACTAGGGCGTTGCCAGGAGGTCAGTATACTATTCCAATTGGTTGCTAGGGTGTTGCTAGGTGGTTAGTATACTATTGCAATTGGTTGCTATGGTGTTGCTAGGTGGTTGCTATGCTATTTCACCTGGTTGCTAGGGTGTTGCTTGGTTGCTATGCTTTTTCAACTGGTTGCTATGGTGTTACTAGGTGGGTGATATGCTATTCCAACTTGTTGGTATAGTGTTGCTAGTTGGTTGCTATGGTATTCTACCTGGTTGCTAGGGTGTTGCTAGCCTGGTTGCTATGTTGTTTCAACTGGTTGCTAAAGTGTTATTAGGTGGTTGCTGTGTTATTTCAACTGGGTGCTTGCGTGTTAGGTGCTTGCTATACTTTTCCACCTAGTTGCTAGGATGTTGCAATGTGGTTGCTATGGAAACCCAATTTTTGCTAGTATTTTGCTTTATGCTATAACTAATGATCACCAGAGTGTTGGTTGTTGGTTGATATGGTACAACAGTTGTTTGATAGATGGTTGCTATGCTATTTCAGCTAGGCTATAACCCCTGGATGCTGTTGCGTTGCTGGCTGGTTGCTATGGTATACCATGTGGTTGCTAGGGCATATCTGGTTACTGTGGTATTTCTGTGCACTTTGGCCGTTCTTTTGAACAAGCTACTCCTTAGCTTTTAATGACCTATTCTTTTAATATTTTTCTTTGTGCTTTTTCATGTTACTATTTTTATTGCATTCCTTTTCTTTCTGATATTATACATTGAAATATCTATTATCAGTAATTACTATTACTACTACTTCTACTACTACTACTACTAATAATAATAATAATAATACTTTGTTTGCCTTTAGCAAACTAAGGGTGGTATGTACCTGTGCATAGGTGGGTGAGGTCCCCTTAGATGCATGGGTAGAGGTGGAGGAGGAAAACGAGGAGGAAGTGGAGGAGGTGGTCCAGTACACATGCCCATAGCATCAGCTCTTCCTAGGTTTCTTCCTCGCATATTCATATATGGTAGTGATCTACCTCTTCCCCTCCTAAAACACAGTAAACAGGGAAAATCCAATTTTACATCTCACTCTACAAGCATGAATAAAGTGCGAACCGTGAGATTTTACAATGTCTTGAAATGACCTAATTAGTCCAAATCCATTCATGAACCCATTACGATTCCTAGCCCTTCCTCGACCTTGTGGCCCAAAAACTTTCATCATCGTTTCACGTCCTTCTCGTCCTCCTCGTCCCATGTGGTTGCCTCGACCTTGCCCCCTGACTCCATGACCTCTGCAGAGATACAGGTTGCACTTCTCAGGCTCCGCATGAACAGTCTGTCACACTGTTAAGGCTAAATCTTAAACAGTGACAGTAAAATTAATGATCAAGTGACCTACCTTGATTTATATCCAGGAGAAGTCTTTAACTCATTTATCGTCTTTGAAGTCTCCGTCTTCACTGAAGACTCTTCCAGCTGCTCTTGAGAAGTATCCTCCATTTGATGAACACCCAAAATAAAGCACACACACCTACAACACGATTAATCATAAAACTAATCAAAACAAGTCATAAAATGAAATTAACCAAAAAAAACATCTCTGAATCTAGGAAAACACTCCTACTGATTTAAACGCTTAGTGAAATCAAATAATAAAAAACTTAAACCTATTAAACTTAATTTTTGATTTAGGTACATATCTCTGTTCTCTACAGCACCTGATTCTAAAAGACATTTTCATGAGACGTAATTGGATGCAAACACCTAACAACAATATGGCTACATAAAGAAGACCGATGGTTTATATAAAGTCTTATATAGTTTGTATGAGGTGGTATCAAAAAGTTTGGAGACCAGTTTGGAAACACCAACAGATGACAGCACAAGGCTGCACGCCCAGGCCCAGGGAGCACCGACCTTCATAAGTCAGTGTGCCAAAAGACATCCTCCTGTGTACATCGAGAGCTGTGCAACTGGTGCTATTCTTCTATTTCATTATAGACAGCAAGTTAGAACAAAGAGAGAATGTGGAATTCCGCGTGAAGCTGGGCAATTCTGCCACATAGACGTTTGACATGATTCGGCAAGTTTAATCAATGATGCGATGCTGATGACAACGAGAGATCGGGGAAAACTTCAACGAGCTCAACACCCGAAAATGTTAAAACCATTCAGCAACTTGTGCATGATGATCGCCGGAGAACAATCCACAACATTGCTGCCCTTGTCGGTGTCTCATACGGAACAATCCAGGCGATCCTCATGTCATTTGAACATGCGCCATGTTGCTGCCAAGTTTCGCTCCCAAGCTGCTGACCCAAGAGCACAAGGAACATCGCGTCAAAGTCTGCCAAGAACTCTGTCCTTCACGTTGAGGATCATTACCGGTGACGAAACTTGGTTGTACGGGTACGACCCTAAGACGAAGGAATTGTCTCCACAATGGAAGAGCCCATCATCTCCACGACCAACAAAGGCGAGGCATGTCCGCAGCTTGACCATCGTCTTTTTCGACATTCGTGGCATTGTGCATTGAGAATTAGTCCCCAGGGACCAGACCGTCTATAGCGAATTCTACTGCCAGGAGTCTAAGGGAGGACGCACGATGAGAAAACAGAGCTTGTAAACAGATCTTGAAACTTTTTGATACCACATTCATTAGTGTATCTCATAATAGTGATCACAAAAATGTATATTAATTTATATACAGGGAGACAAGATTATAGCATCAATGTAAAAGCATAACATGAATAAATAAATAATTTATAAATGAATAAATCTGCTTATATGTTTTAATTAACACTAATACCTGGAATTTCTAATGTTTAATAAGAATGTAAGGTTAAACATAAAAATAACAAGCTTTAAACACACGCGGGCGCGCTCTCACACACACACACACACACACACACACTGTCCTGTCTTATCTTACAGCTACTGAGAAGAAAATACATGTTTTAAACGCGGTTTTTACACGAAAAGTGGGGTTTCTTCAGCATTTCTCTTGTTTATTTGCTGCTAAATGAAACAAGCTTTAGTCATATCCATGGACATATCCTTACCCTACATAGGCAAATGCTTATTATTTAGCTCGTTAATTTACCTTGTGGAGTCCAAATAAGTCAGTCGAAATAATTTCGGTTATATTTTGCCCAAAACAAAACGAATTATATCACGAGTTGTCAAAAAATAAATAAATAAAAAGAAAACGCTTAGCACTGTCGCTAACGGAAAAACAGTGGTGCGTTCAAGGTAGCGCCGAATTGCTGTCCTGAGTGATTCCTCCTGCATGGAGTGATTCCTCATTAGCCCTGATCTGTCCCTATTATTATTATTATTATTATTATTATTATTATCTAATAAGGTCATATACAATTTAGCCTGACCATCACACCCATATGAGGGCTTAAATAACGCGAATTCACTCACTCCCTCATCATCTATACCACTTTATCCTGTATAGAGGGTCATGAGGGCCCTGCACCTTGTCCCAGGAGACATAGGGTGGACAGTGCCAACCTGGACAGTGCCAACCACTAAGACCCCATGCTGCCGCACACAGTACACACACAGTTGTATAGAATGTTTTTACAGTTTCCACTTCTAACCTGTTCCATCATTCCCACAGTCCAGTAATGGTAAAATCTACTGTACATTTTAATAACTTTCATTTTACCTGACAAATAAAAAATAATAATAATAATAAATACACAGTTTAATTTCAAGTTTCAAGTTTTGTTATATGTACAGTAAAGAAACATATTCCCCCGTACAATGAAATTCTTCCATTGCTGTCCGCACTAAAAAGTAAAAAAGAAAAAAAAAAAGGCATAAAATATAATAAATATAGGTATGAAAAGAATATATATATAAAAAAAAGATATATATCAAACATAGAATTAAAAGAAAAATATGGAAATATGAAAAAATATTAAATGAGAATATAAATAAGACCATGATTGGAAATTTCATGCCTTTAATGAAATGTCTGTAACTTCTCCGTTAACACACACAAGCAAGGCTTCCATATAACACATATATATATTTTTCATTCGTCATTGACCTCTACTGTGTTTTAAGGTTATTTGGTTGTCAATTTAAGCAGTTTTATGTAATTATTATACAGCATTAGTTGTTATATTTAGGGCTTCTCTTCTTAACTCTGGATCCATAGACATTTTTCTTTATATGAAAATATATATTTCGCGTTTTATTTCAGACACAATGTCATCAAAGCTAAAAATACTGAATACAACCAGACCTAACTCCACTGAATTTTATTTCCAAGGGCTGTTCTGAAGTCAGAAGTCTATTGGAATAGTCCCAAAACTATCTCTACCCTCAAGGAGGAAATCATCTTTGCATGGAGCAATATCACTTCTGATACATTAAGAAATATTAATCTTATCTCATTCTCTATAGCATTTATCCAAATCAGGATCATGGGGGGCCTGGGCCTTGTGGTTGCTTAATTACCTAATGCCATATGTGAAAACATCCAATTTTGTTATAAAATGTAGAAACTAAATCCAAACTTGTATTCAGACTTTTGATGGTATTGTATAGGCTAGCTATAAGACTCTAATACTATATATATAAGCACCATTTAATGAAGAATGTGCTTATTAAAAATGAAAATGGATATCAAGTGCATTTCACAGATAAAGTTAAAAGTATACTTAAATTACCATACAGAACAGCTGATAATGGTGTAATAACCACTACACTAATGCACTGTCTCCTTCACTTTACATTGCACTTCTTTTATCCGTTATGCATCTTTGCACCATTCATAATTTATGATGCTGTAATTGCAATACTGTATAATCCACCCAAGTTTATTCTGTATATACTGTACTATATAATATATACCGTACTGACATCAAAAAAGGGGTTTAACATCATCTTGACACGTCTTTTCCAATGGACAATCATCATGTGCACAGATATTCACACCCATGTACATCCATAACTTTATTTTTCTATATTTGTTACTTGATGTAAATAGGCCATTTTAGATGCTAAGAGCATTTCATTGGCTTTGTACATGTACTTTTGTCCAATGAGAAAATATTTAGTCTATTCTAAAAATTACACATACCTAATTTCATTATATATGTATATATGTTATGTTAATTCTAGTAAATCAATAACAATTCAATTGTTTTAATAAACAAATGAACTACACATAAAATGTATGGTAAAAGTAAGCGAGGTTTATTCCATCATCTCTGTCTTGAAATATTTGACTCTTAAACAGATGAATAGTAAAAAAAAAAAAAAAAGTGCCAAAACAAGTATTTACATCAGGACGTGGCACATTTCTGTACAAAGAACGTTTTTAGTCACCCAAAACACAAGCTGAATTAAAATAATGACCAGTGTCCATGAAAGTCTCTGTGTCAGACTCGGTGTCGGTTCATTCTTGGCTGAGGATTTCCGACAGCTGCTTTATATACTCGATGGTGTACTTGAGAGTCTGGATCTTGGTGAGTGGTTGTCCTCTGCGGCTGTAGACAGGAGGCAGGTAATCCCGGAGCTGATGCAGAGCTTCAGCTAAACTCCTCATGCGCATCTTCTCTCTCTCGCTCGCCTTCATGCGCCTCTTCGTCGACATCTTGGGTCTAGAAGGTTTCGTCGTCTGCGCAGCCTCTCTGGCATGGTATGAATAATCCGAGAAAATTTCTCCTGGAGCCTCTGGAGAAGATGAGGAGGAGGGTGACGATGAGGAAGAACACGGAGAGCAAGGAGAGCCAGAGGATTCAGGTAAGGTATATCCATGTCTCATGGTGTCGCTTTGCTCCCCGAAATGTTGGGTGTCTGTCCTCCAGTCCCACTGCACCAGAAGTTTAGTGGTCAACTGATCAATCTCTGCACCGTCCATCTGTGTGTGTGTGTGTGTTGGGTCCACTCAGGTGAGGTGAGGGTGTGTTTTATACCAGCACAGGCTCACGGCTGGTTTACGAGCTCACAGCTTTTGGTGAAGTTCAAAGAAAGCTCAAGTGTCAACAAGTGCGACTTCTTCTTCTTCTTCTTTTCTCTCTCTCGCCAGAAGAAGCAGGTTCGTTGTCGTCCAGGTGTGAATGAGCGGCTAATGCGGCTGAGAAAAGAAAATAATTAGATTTCCCTTTTGTGAGAAGTGACTTTAAACCTCATCATCATGCGTCTCGGGGAAATGCGATAGACAAACCAGACACAGGTTTACATGAGGGGGTGGGAGCAGCGTTCAACACGGATTCCCCTAAGGAGGGATTTTCATTGAAATTCATATTAAAAGTGAAACTCATTTTTTATGGATTTTGTTTAAATGTAGGCTGATGGGTAAAGGTGGGTCTTAAATCAGTTTAAGTTAAGGAGAGTGAGAATATCAAAATATAACTCTTATAAAAAAAAAACATAGTTTATTCTTTCAGATGGTTTATTTATGTATTTATAAATAATATACATGAGCTAAAAGTGCTGGCATGGCTCATTAACATCCCAAAATACCAAGATATTCTTTATTTAAACATAGAAACGTGATCTACACGATTACTGCTACTACTATTCCACCTACTACTACAACTACTATAATAATAATAATAATAATAATAATAATAATAATAAAAATGAAGCTGTAGGAGGTAAGCTATTTTTATTTTTTTTTTGGTTTACATAACTATCATTTTTTTTTAAATAAAAATGTACTACAATAATTTATTATAAAAATACTTATATACTATTAACAACAACAGCAATAATAATAAAGCAGTAGGAGGTAAGCTATTTTAATTTCATTGGTTAATTAATTAATTATTATTCATATTAATTTATTAATAAAAATATACTACAATTATTTACTATAAAATACTTCTATGCTATTAATAACAAGAAGACGAATTACAACCACAACAAAAATAATAATAATAATAATAATTATTATTATTATTATTATTATTATTATTATAAAGCAGTTGGAGGTAAGCTATTATACTTAACTATGATTTATGAATAAAACATTTACTGCCATTATTTATTATAAAATACTTATATACTATTAACAATAACAAAAACAACAATATTCTATAATAATAATAATAATAATAATAAAGCAATAAGAGTTAAGCTTTTTAATTACATTGCTTTAAATAACTGTGTATTTAAAGCATACTAATTACTACTAATATACAGTAATAATAATAATAATAATAATAATAATATCAGAAGTAACATTCATTTAAATTTTAAATACTTTAAAATAATCTTAAATATATTAAGATACTAATGTATTAATCTACTACTGTTACTAACAACAACAACAATAATAATAATAATAGAAGTATGCCTATTTCAGTTTAATTGGTTAAAATAAGCACCATTCAATTACAAAAAATAAACTAACTAATACTTTTACTATTAATTACAATCTTTGCTACACTTAAAAAAAAAAAAAAAAAAGCTTCCACTCCCCAATTCCCAATTCTAGCCTTTAATACGTTGCCTTTTAAAACACAATTACAACACTTTGTCAAATCGTGCAGCCTATCTATCTATCTATCTATCTATCTATGACTACTACTAATAATAATGATAATATTTGGGGTAACTATAGACTACTTTGGAGTCTGCAGCAAAAAAAAAAAATAGAGAGAGAAAAAAAAATGTAATTAAAATTAGGAAAAAATAAATCTGACCACCCAACAGCTAGTGTGATTACTGCAGCTGTCCACATGCTCTTCCCGAACAGACCTCTTAAAGCTTTCATGTCTGAAAAGGTGTGCAACATGGCACTACATGGGCTAAGGTAAACCAACACTGGGTGCGTAATAAAAGTGCGGCATGTTTAAGAGATCTGGGTGAGGAAAAGGAAGCGACACATTTAAGCTTTCTTTTTTCTAACATCCTTATTAGTACCCGGCTGTTACTTCATGTCACAAAACCGACACGTGGTCTGCTTCAAATCTAACAGGCGAAGACCTGTAGTTTGTCTTATGATCGCTTTAATGAGTGTGTATTGGCTTCATTAGCAGACAGACATAGAGATGTGGAAATGTTTAACATGCATTTAACAGACAAACCTGACTTGCAACATAAGCTTTATTAAAAACGCACATTTTTAGTACAAACATGCAGTTGCAATCAATTACTATTAAAAACAGTCACATGGTTTATTAACGATGACCAAAGACATTAGTTTTATTTGTTCAATTTAAGTTTCAGCCTCTCGGCTAGTGGCAAAGGACTAGAAATCGAAGCATCTGAATCATCATCATCATCATCATCATCATCATCACTTTTTGTCTGTGTGACAGACTTTGTTCTTGTGAAGTCAGAGTTGTGTGGTTGTTTCGTAGGAGTTGTTGAGTTCGACTCTACAGAATCTGGAAACTGATTACATCTGGACTGTTTAAGAAGTTGCTGTGCCAAGACAGTTTTCTGTGATTTAGGCTTGACAATGGCTTCGAGTTTGTTTTGCTGTTTGGTTAGAAGCTGATTCTCCACATCGCTGTCGTCACTGGAGGGACCTTTACAAACACTCTCTTTCTTTGTCTGCTCAGGATCGCTGGACGTTCTGTTCAAGTGCTTCACTTTCACAAACTTGTACTTGGGTGGCCCCGAGGCCGGGATCGCATGTTTGGACTGCTGTGGTTTTTTAAATGTTTTTGCCTTAAGTGCTGCTTTCTGATAATGTGACTGAGGCGGTACTTTAGGATTCTCCGAAAATGGCTTGTGACCTGAACCTGAAGTGTATTTCAGTTCAGATCCAACACTCTGATGTTTGGAGTCCTTCTCTTCACTAGAACCGGAACACTTCCTCAAATGGAGTCTTTCCATCAGCGAACATCTGTCATTCATCTGTCGAGCCTCTACTTCCACACAATCCTCTGACGGAGCTTCTGCAGACGAGCCACAGCTTTCCGTTCTGCTTCCTTTGTCCGATTTGCTCGGTGGTTGATGATCAGCTTTACTGTGCCGAGACTGAGGAGACGGGGCGGCATTAAAGGACAGAGCATCCCAGTCTATGTTGCTCAACTGGAGCTCAGCAATCACTCCGGATACTGAAAAGGAACTCTGGGCTTCGGATAATGTTCCCATGTGACAGGGTGAAGCTAGAGCCTCTGGTAGACAGGAACTGGAAACAGACTGGGTTTCATGACAGCTAGTGGTGAGGTTTGATGCAGCTGGTAGTGTAGGAGTAGAACAGCTGTCAGCATCAGACTCTCCATCAGTTATCGTCTGTAAGTCTTTCCCTGAGGATACGAGAGGGTCGAGAGGTGAAGAACCTTTGAGTGACATCTGAGCAAAAAGATCGGACACTCCGTCAGAAGAAACGACTGGCTTCTCTTTCGCCACCTTGGGTTTCTTTTCTGTGGTAGAAGACAAACAAAGATAAGAGTCTTTAAAAAAATTTTTTTTAAATATTATATTCTAAATATACTTAAATAACCTAATAATGTGGAATAAATTACAATATTTCCTCAAACAAACTCACAGACCACCAACCAAGACAACAGTAAATTTCGGCACCTTACCTGCAAGCCAAAATACATAAAATATTTTGGTAATTGTATTTAAAGTGCTTTCTTGTAAACTTCACACCAGCCTTAGCTTATAAAAGAATGCAGTTGTGCCAAAAAGCAAGTCTCCATGAATACAATCTTTTTTTGCTTAAAATGCAGAATTTCAGCCACTTGGATGAAAAACAAATAATTGAAATAATTAATTTAAATAAATAATAAAAATCACTTAAATTATCCAGGACGGAGTTCTCAAAGGTAGATCTGAGTTCCGACCTAGGGTCCATGTAGAATAAACAGGTCCATGAGGTGTTCAAGTCAAACCGGGATTTTGATTGTGCAGAATAACAGAACTACTGATACGAGAGTAATTTATAACCCACTGAGTCATGCTGCCCACTGCACCACGTACACATTACAGGAACTCAGACGGCAGTTTCTGCTACATCCTCTGTTCAGTCCTGAACTCGATCCAAGACTTTTCTACATTTTTGGGCCATTTCTAAGTACTAGTGAAATGCTGAGCAAGTGCATATTAGTGTAGCCGGGGGTTTTATATAAAGAAATATATATTAATCTCATAAGTGTGTCTGAACAAGTAAAAGTCCTGCTTTGACCTTAATATAAAAGCTATATTACACCATGAAACAGTCAATAGAAGGTCCATTTCATTTCTATACCGCTTTATCCTCTATTCAGGGTCGCGGGGGACCTGGAGCCTATCCCAGGAGGCTTCGGGCACAA
>JAQMYI010000004.1:19952474-19963480 GCA_030014275.1 Clariallabes melas | reverse complement strand
TGACATTGATTTAACTTTGGAACCGACTGTCGTAGAGACACGGGGGAAAGCTCATTTAACTCAGGCAACCAATCACTATTTTGCATTTATCGTCATGCTCATAAGCCACGCCCCTACAATTAATTAGTGCAATCACCAACTGTAATACAGGTCATATGTTGTCTTAATACTTTTGACCACCTGTTCTTCTTGTGTGAAGTCGGTAATGATTTCCCATGAAGTTTCATCTTTAAATGCAAACAGTGAAGGAACAGATTTCCTAATACGGAGATGTCATATATTTATTAGAAAACAGAAACACAAAAAACAAGCTTTGATTTTAATGAGTTGTGTTTTGTTATCTTTTTTTTTTTTTTGGGCTGATTTTATCTCGCTGTTAAAACAGCTCTTTTCATATACATCATCACGACCAGTGCAAAAATCCATCTCCAATCTCAATGTTCTCACTGAACACCTTATTTCTCCATACAACAGAGTTACGATCATGACACAAAATAGACAATAAGAAAACATAAAGATATGTTTTTTAAGGTGCAGGAAAATTACTTTCAATGTAAATATTCAGAAACCAATTTTTAGCAAAAAACAAAACCTGAATACAGTACATAAAAAACATGATAGAGTTTGAGAAACTGCAAAGACCATAAGAGTGAACATGTAAAGAATACGTTGTACATATGAGGGGCTTACAAGTCAAACCGGGACTTGTGTTTACATTTTTTGGTAATGAAAGTGTAAAACTGATTGACATTTACAGAATTCTACATAGCAATAGGATGAGACTCTTTGCAGTAAAATATGTGAATGGTGCAAACATTTTGAAGAGGCTGCACATCCATGAATGATGATCCTGGCAAAATTGAGATCTGTCTGTCTGTGAGAACTGTACACACAATCATTCACTAACACCACTTGCACATTACAAGAAGTCGCATGGATGTTATGCCATATGACCATACAGTCCTGACCTCGCATTTCCACATGTTTGGGCCATTAAAGGAGTTCCTGGGAAGCCAGTGTTTCAGACATGGTTGTACTGAGAAAACATTCTACCTTGTTGGTTTCCAAGCATTAGTGAAACGCTGGGATAAATGTATTAGTGTAGCAGGGGATTATATAGAGAAATAAAGTATGTTTTTCACTCTTATAACCATGTTCTTTTATTCTGTCCAATCAAAAGTCCCAGTTTGACTTGAACGTCTAATATGATTGTACCTTTGTTGGTTCCTGAGCTCATTTAGCATTAGTGCAGTTCATGAAAACTCACATTAATGCTCTTGTAGCATTTAATGCGCATTATAATAGCAAACACAAGGGGAATTCATATGGAATGGACTGTTCAACAAGCACATGGGTGTGATGGTCAGGTGTCCACAAAAGTTTGGCTATACATATAGTTTAGTAGTCCAGTACTAGAGTAGCAGTTCAAGTTTACATGCAGCGGGAAACGCTGCCACTCGAAAGCCAAAGCTCAGACTGTGTTCCCTCTGGAGTTTCGTCCTGCCAAAAGGGATATAAACCAGGTTATACAGTATTTATACAGTTCTTTGTAAATATTCAACTCATAATTGAAACCAGACATGAAGTGATCACAAAAGTCAATCTTAATATCAAAATGTATTGCTGATATTTTAAGCTCTTAAAAATAACCAAATGAAAGATTTAAAGAGAATTGAAAGAGAATTTAGATTAGCCTATGTAACTAGTCATTTATTATTTATTTATTTGAGGTTTTTAAATCCCTCACACAAAACCACCACACACCTCAATCAAACGCAGTTTAATGTAAGTGGATTTTCCTGCTTTATAAAATGAAATGCATTACATTCCATGTATATACGTAGTTCACAAGTCTCAGCAGGAAAGTGTCAACACCTGTAAAGTTTGTATGTGTTAATGCTCCAGTTGAAGTACTCCTCAGATAATGTACTTTTTTAAACCTCAAACTCCCTCTGCTCCACTCCATTTCGGTATATGTGTACAGTACTGTTTAAAAGCCTTAAGCTACATTTTCATTTCTTCATATTAAATGCAATTAAATCTAGATAAAAAGAAACGAGAATGTTTTACTATGAAAGGCTGCAAAGTGCCTAAAGAGAAAATTTCAAAATAAGTTGTTTATGTAACAGCCTCAGCAGCAACCTCATTTCCCTTCTCGTCTGTTCCAACCACTCAGCATTCAGCATCACCAGTATACTAATTACCAGCCTGATCATCTGTCATCATCTGCACCTGTTTCTCACTGGTTCATGCCTTATGTTAGATGGTTTTTTATGCTTAGATGATTTATAGGTCACTGTGTGGCTTAACAAACAAAAACATTCCTCTGAAACTGGTACAGAGACTGAACTGAAAATGAGAGCCAAAGAATTGCCAAACATGAGAGCTAGAAGAGTCATTCAGGAAGCCTGGAACGATTCCTCAAGACTACATCAAATATATTAGATAGTCTGACACTTTGGAAGCAAAATCAGAAAGAAAATGTAGAGTGGCTCAAAACTTTACTATAAATGAACTATTGCTGAGCCACACCCACCAGAGAACAGGTGAACTGAGCAGAGCTAAGCATTTAGCCAGGGGAGGGTTTAACCTTTATGATGTCACATCAGGGGAGAATTTAATTGGCTTGTTTAAGCCCCAGCCAATCCCCCCCAAAAATGGAAAGAGAATATATAGCAGGGACAGTGCTCACACACACACGAGACCCATATGAGTGTGTGATATTAAATATGCTATCATGCATTTAATTAGGTGTTCCAGATTGTAGAGCAAAAACTGGTCATGGACTGTATGTATATAAACAATGAAGTTACTACAAGAAATGGTATCCTTTTGCAAGATCAGTTCCCTTGCCTTAAAAGTAAGTGTGTGCGTGCATGTGTGCATGTCTCTGCTGTTACCTTTTTAGGTGTGGCTTCTCTCATATTCCCAGAGCTCTGGGAGGAGCTCCTCAGCAGAGGTTTTATCACCAAACGCAGTGCAGTGTAATCTGTACATGGTGGACCATGTAATGACATCACTCATTATATAAAGCTTATGCAATGAATAAATACATTTTCAAGTCTGTATGGATTTCTGGAAAAAAATTTATTCTCTTGTGACCAGAATCTAAACAGACCTGTTATGTGTTGTTTAAGGCCAGGTTTGACCAGCTTTCACGCTCTCATGGTGGGACTGACACAGTATGCTAACCGAGGTAGTGGATGAGAGCAAAACTCTGTTTTAAGTACTGGAATTCGACTCGGTCGGAAATGCAGCTCACACCTGAAACCATATAGACATTATTTGAAATTAAAGGATAAAAGACCATAGCAATATCTACTCAGGTTTTTTAGTAATTAAAAAAATCATGCATATACAGGTCAAGGAATTTAGTTAATGTTCACATCAATCATCAAAATTGGGACACAAATCAGAGCTCAGATCTCTGTAGAATGGCCAGACCAGTGTAAGGTAATGTAAAGGTCCCACATGCTACAATTTCTTTAACAAGTTAAAACATGTCTCAGATCTCCCCCAAAGCAGGTGTATTAATGCTCTAGCTGCCAAAGCCAAAGAACGTCCATTTTTTATGCCTCAAACTCTCTCTGTTTCACTCCTCCTCCAAACATGCCATTTCAGTGTCTATGTAAATGAGCTACTGCTGAGCCACACCCACCAGAGAACAGGAGAGCTGAGCACAGCTGAGCATTTAGCCGGATGATTATATGATGTCACATTAAGAGGAAAATCAAACTGGATTGTTTAAGAGCTGGCACATACAAAAACTTTAAATAAAAAATAAGCAGGGAGAGCACATACAGACATACCGGGACACATCTGAATTTCTATAATGACTAAAAAAATGAATGAATTTTGCTTAAGAGGTGCTCTACATGCTCTACACTATAGGCATACAGGAAGGTGGTAATGTAAAGGTATGGGAAATGCTTTTTTGGAACATATCAGGCCTCTTAATACCAACCATCCATCATTTGAACCTTATGTGAAGATTGTTGCTAGCCATGTGTTCCTTGTATGGCCACAACTTCTCCATCCTATAATGGCTAATTACAGATCAGGAGTCATATTAAATTGGTTCCTTGAACAAGACAGGTAGTTCATTGTATTTCATCTAATCTCAGATCTCAGTGGCGATGTGGTGGAAAACACTCAGGTTAAAATGAATCACAGTGCTAACTATGCTAATGCTATGTGAATATTTTACTAGCAGGATGGTATATGTACAGGTAAATTGTAATGTGATCTCATGTGTTTTCATTTAAATACAGCAAAAAAGGAGATGATACTTATAAAAGCAAATGTAAAGTAAAGTACTTGGTTTGCGGGCACCCCCAAACCTAATACTGTAACTGGTTGTGCCACTTTTGGTGGCAATGACTGCAATCGACCACTTGTGATAACTGACAATGAGTCTTTCACATTGCTGTGGAGGAATTTTGGCCCACTCTTCTTTGCAGAATTGTTTTAATTCAGCCACATTGGAGGGTTTTCAAGCATGAACACAGATTGTTTAAAGGGTTTCAAGTCCGGACTTTGACTAGGCCACTCACAGCCTATTCAAAGATGAACTTGCGCGTGTGTTTCGGATCATCATCCTGCTGCAAAATCCAACTGTGCTTGAGCTTGAGGTGACGAATTGATGGCCAGATATTCTCCATCAGGATTTTCTGGTAGAGCGCAGAATTCATGGTTCCATTAATTATGGCAAGTCATCCAGGTCCTGAAGCTACAAATCCCCAGACCATCACACTTTCACCATGTTTGTGTGCTGGTATGATGTTTTTATGAAATGCTGTGATAATGTTTTCGTCAGATATAACGGGATGCGAATTTTTGTCTCATCAGTCCATAGAATATTTACCCAAAAGTCATGGGGATAATCAAGATGCTTTTTGGCAAATGAGATGAGACTTTGTGGAGTTTTTAGGTCAGCAGTGGCTGCAATTCTTTCGATGTTGTTCCTTTATGAGCTCCTGGATGAGTCATTGTTGTGCTCTTTGAGTAATCTTGGTAGGCTGGCCACTCCTGGGAAGGTTCACTACTGTTCCACATTTTCTCCATTCATGGATAATGGCACCCATTTAGAAATGGCTTTGTAAGCCTTTGTAAGCCTGATACATGTCAGTTACTGTTTCTCATCTGTTCTTGAAATTCTATATTATCATGGCATGATGTATTGCTTTTAGCATGCTTCACTTTGATGGACAGGTTCTAGTTAACTGGTGTCTTGATTCAACAGTTCTGGCACTAATCAGGTCTAGGAGTGGCAAATGAAATTTAACTCCGCTTTCCAAACAATGTAACTGAACAAAGTTCATTTATGATTTAGCAAGGAGGACAATTACATTTTCACATAGGGCCAGGTAGGTTTTGACAGCTTTTTTCCCCCTTAATAAATCAATTCATTTATAAACTGTATTTTGTCTTTACTTAAGTTATCTTTGTGAAATAGTACAATTTGTTTCATGATCTCAATCAGTTAAGTGTAAAAAAAGGAAAAGAAAAGAAAAAAAAAGGGCAAATACTTTTTCACGGCACTGTAGTAGTATTTTATTGCAGCTGCAGTTTACAGGCAACGAAAATGACTAACTGCCCCTTTAAACATGGGAAGGTGCAGAAAACAAAAGAAATGGTCAGAATTCTTTGTTTCCATTCAACCAGCAGTCACGTTTATTGAAGAATGAAAAATGTAGACCACCGTCTCTTCCAACAGGCCAAATCGTGTGCGTGATATATGGTACAACATAATAAATAATGTAAATAAAAGTGAATACATACAGTATAATGGTGTACTGTACACTGTCATCCACACTGTAGATTAAATGTGAAGCACATTTAGTGGTATTGTAGCTTTAAAAGTTAATCATTTAGAGATTTGCTCAAGACACAAACATCAGCAACGACATGATTATGGACAATGTTTTATACTTTGTAGGACAAAAAGGTGAAATCTGGTATTATAAATGGTTATGGTTTGTTAAGGGATCTACACAGAACCATGTGACCAGGCTTTCCATCTGGCTAAAAGTGGAACCTTGTGAGAAAGCTAGAACCATCCACTAACACATCTATTCACCCTTAAAAAAAAGTGTAGATATCCTTTCACAAGAAAGCTACACCCCGCAACGAAGCTGCATTTAGATTATAGATATAAAAGACAACAAGAAGAAAAGAAGTACAGGACAATTTTACAAACGGTTATGGGGTGACACCACACCAAAGACAGCAGAGTCTAGTAAAGCACAGCTTACAAAAACAAGCTCGATCACGTCACCTACATAGTGAACTGTCTATTCTATCCAAACTTTATCACAAGTAGCCTTGTCCAATATTGAAAAATCACAGACGGATACAAATCTCATTTCCTTCACAGTGGTTCAAATCAAGACTAAATATAGCAAGCAAAAAGTGAGACAGTGCTGATGCAGTACGGGTCGGGGAGTTGACTAAAGTGCCTGTGGACTACACCTACGCTGCGATTGATTATTTTAACCGTCGATTAAGAAATAAAAACAAAGAAAATGCCTCAAAATCTCCTCAACATCAAAATTCAGCAAGTGACGTCAAATCACGCAGGACTTTTCACTTTTAACTGAGCATTACTGTATATACTGTACAAGTTTTAGATTAAATAATTCACAAATGTTCCCTTGTTAAATCTGTAACACTGTTACTCATCACAGTTAGCAGGCTAAAATGTTGCTAACATGAAATGTTTTTTCTTTCTGAAATCCTCCATACTTTCTTAGCAAGTAAGCATTTAAGTCGGAAAATGATATAATTCCAATTTCCGAGTTCCTGCTTCTGAGACAAGATGAATGCAGCCATGTACTTTAAAAAGAAATCTGTCTCGCTATTTTAAACCGCGGTTTGAGAACGTTATCCAAAGCGACAGAGTAGTAAAGAGACGTTTCCAGAAACGTCTATACAGAACGGCGCCACCTACCAGCAATCTGCGTAAACTACATTTAATTTCTAAGCGTTAGAACTGTTATACGTAAAACATGACCAATGTAAATCTGACAGATAGTTAAACGTCCATGAAATTTTATAAAGTGGTTGGATTTGTTATTGAATCCCAAAGAATAGCTAAAAATGACAGAAATTCTAATGATTTAAACTGTTTTTGAGAGGACCGGCTAAAGTTTTATTAAAGTGACTCAAGATCATCACGAGAACAGAAACGCTTTCCCTCGTATATTTTGAAAATTATTTTTGCTACGCCACTGCTTGCAAACATGATCAAGAGCTTGTATTCTTAAACCTTAAGCTTAATAATATCCCTTTGATCCATTAACATTGCACTATGCAAAAGAATAACTATACAGCAAATATGTTCACAAACGTTTCCCACTGATTCGTGAACAGGAATAGAACAGACTTTGCTTCAGCTCTGAGTAACTACTTCCTCTACTGATACTAGGAATTATTTCTTCTTGTGCAAATACACCATTTCATCAAATTCCCATCATTCTTGTCCTAAGTGAATGGAATCGATGTATGGTGCTTTTTGTAATGACATGACTGAAGATCTATAAATCTGACCCTATGCTGCAGTATTAATATTTTCAGCTCATAAACACCATCCGACAGCAATATTTTCACCTTTGTAATGCCAGGAAGGTGAACAGACTGAAGAAGAAGTAGTGGTGGTAAAGTTTTGGTTGGCATTTGCTATATATTGCCACCTAAATTGCAAATAAAATAATAGTAAGACAATTAATAATAACAATAATAATGAAAAAAAAATCTGAAAAGAATGACAAGAGAAGAAAAGTGCAAGAATGCATACTTCAGAAATGATTCATCACTGTTCAAGAAACACGTTTCTGAAAAGAGAGAATATGCACAGACGGTCACACACACTCAAATACAGTTACTATGCACCATTTTGTGTTCCCATTACATTCAGTCATTGGCATTGAGTATGTGTTTCAAGTGAAAATGCTACAAAAACAAAACCAAGACCTATGACTTGCATGATTAAAAAAAAAAGAAAAAAAAAAAAAAAAAAAAAAAAAAAAGGTTCAAAATTTGTTTTTAAAAACCATTAAAATCCCCAGGACCTTCTATTTAAAGAGAAGCACCACATCACACTCATTTGCTCATTTAAATCTCACACATACACAGACAGACAGACAGACAGACAGACAGACGGACGAATAGACGGACAGAAGCCAGTTAGTCTTGCTGCGCTGGCTGTGCTTTCTGAGCGTCTCTGAGGCAGGTGTGGTGCAGAGGGCTTAGTTTGGTCAGCAGGCCGGTGTGGGAGTACAGACCGGCCGTATTGATGGAGCAGGAGGCTGACCCCGCCCCCAAAGAGGAAGAGGAAGGAGAGGAGGAAGAGGAAGAAGAGGAGGATGAAGGGGAGAGCGGGGGACGAGCCGGGATGGCTTGGCTGTTGCTGGGACAGTGGAGAGAGAGGCGGTGACCGAGGTGGTGCGGGCGCCGCTTCTCCTGAGCTTTCGACTCTACAGTGGACAGACATACAAGACGTTCTTTGGTGACACGCGCTAACAGTCAAAATTGACGCTGGTGTATAAACCAACATGGAATAAACAACAACAACAACAACAAAAAAAAGCTCTGCCACCAAGAGGTGCATACTTGAATTGCTACAAATCCAGACACATTCTCTGTTGTAGTGTTTCTAAACCTGGGCCTGGACGTACCACCAGCACCGTGTATCCTTTACTCCTCTAATCCACCCAGGTCAATACTACTAATTACTACTCATTCTCTTACGTGGTTGTGCTACTTCTAGACCAGAACTGAATGATGCATGCAATTCCATGGCCTAATAAATATTTATAAAGATAAGATTTACAGTGCTGAACTTTCCACCAGGTGTAAACTTGTTTTTACGCTACTGAGGTTTGGATTAAACCCAGTCAAACAAGGTAATGACTCTAAGAACTCTATGGTGGGGGAAGGGCATTAGGGGCAGTGCTTTCACATACGTATCTCGATATCAGATACAAGCTAGAACTCTCTCACCTCTGACCGGCCCCAGGGCTTTATGGGCTTTGTGTGAACTGGGGTTGCTGCCAGAGTTGCTCCAGCCAAATGTAAAGCTAGGGGAGCTCTTCAGCTGTGGGGGCGTTTGCTTGTTCCCGGAGACGCCGCCGCCATTCCGGGTGCTGTGGCTGCGACTCCGGCTTAGCGAATTCTCTGAAACGGAGCTGCTCAGGCCTCTGCCGCATGCATATTTAATATTTCAGGGAAAAAAACACAACAACAACAACAATTGGTTGTTTTAACAAAGGGGTATGAAACATACAGCATACACAAGAAATAAAACATGTGGTTGTTTATAAAATAAGTGTAAAAAATATGCAGCAAACTTATCTAAATCTAAAATCTATTTATAATATAATGCAGAATTAGTTTTTTTATATCACGCTTACGTGCATTTCGGAGGGCTGGGAGCCTTGTTTACGTTCTTGCGGCCGTTGGAGCCCATGCCCTTGCTGTTGCGCACGTGTTTGAGCAGCGACGCTCGTAAATTCACCAGGCTGCTGTGCTCGGACAGGACGAGCCGCGGCCACGGGTTACATTCAGCCATGTCCAGCGCTGCTATAGCGACTGCACGGCCGACCTGAAGAACACACGAGGAGATGAACATCTCAGGAACATGGCTTCGGGGCGAGACATGGGATAAGACGGAGAGATGAATATAAATGGTCGTTTTACCTGTTCGTATACCTCGGGTGTGTATTTGGGAGGGAAGGCAGGAGGGGGAGGGGGAGTGGCTCGGCCGTTGTCGTGGCAGGCGGGAGGAATGGTGTTGACCGAGCGGCCTGTGTTATAGTTACACTCCAGCGTATAACTGCGCAGAGAACAAAGCAGATCACTCAGGAATGACATACTGAGCTTTTGGGTTGAGGTTAAATCTCAGAGTAACAACGTAGACAGAAATGCCAGAAATAACCAATGTCTAAATGAATGGTTTAATGAGCAGTGAAGGCACTTTAAGCTTGATTTTTCCTTTAACTGTGTATTACCTGTGAACTAATCCAATGGCTTTGTGTATGGCCACTCTGCCGCTGCCCTCTTTAGACTGACCGTCACGCTTGTCCCGGGCGTACATGTTCTTCTCGGAGAAATTACAGCCAAGGAAGTCGAAATGAGCGCAGTTCAGCGAGATCAGCTTCGGATACATCAGGTTCTCCACCTACAAGGAGAAAATAAACAGTTCTCATTAGGGCTGAAACGATTCCTCGAGTAACTCGAGTAATTCGATTACAAAAAATGATAGAGGCAAAATCTTCTGCCTCGAAGCTTCTTTTAATTAATTTGAAAAGCTTGCGTTATGTTTTTGCGCAATTATTTGTTTGGCGTGACACAGCGCGCTTCCGGATTTTGAATCTTTTAGTTCTGAACGTTAAGTTGTACAACTTTGTGTTTTGTATAGTTTTAAAGTCATTAAAAAAAATAACTTTTTTTTTTTTTAGTTTTTGCACCTGAGAAAGGGCTTTAAAATAAGAATGCACGGTACAGTAATACCCCTATCTCACCTATGCGGATTGACTCGCGGTGAGATGCGGTGTTGGGCATCGTGAGCCGCCGCGATTGCCCGCAGACGTTCCGCAGACATTCCGCGAAGTTCTGGAAGGTCCGCAAGCTTCCGCGAGGACGGCCAAAAAAATTAAACATGTTTAATCCAAACATGTTTAATTTTTTCACGCGGAAAGATGGAAAACGTAATCACAGCACCAAAACTCGCGGTGAATCGTGATAAACCGTACTTACTGTATGGCCACCGCGCGAAACTGCGTAGGTGAAATAGGGGTATAATGCACTTATTAAGTATAATGCACTTAATATATCTCAGTCAACTTTAAGCTATTCCGTGTATTGTGAATAATGACAATGTTTATTTTTGATAAAATGCTGTATGCATTAAAATCTTTTTAATTAAATTAAACATTGCTGTTTAATTAAGCAAAAGTACATTTTATCCGATTACTCGATTAAATTTTTGGTAGAATACTCGATTACTA
>JAQMYI010000004.1:19917856-19930719 GCA_030014275.1 Clariallabes melas | reverse complement strand
TCTGGTGACTGTGCAGGCCATGGGAGATGTTCAACTTCACTTTCATGTTCATCAAACCACTCTGTCTTGCTGTGTGTATTGCTACATTATCATCAATGGTTCGGTAGTACTTGGTAGTGGGCCAAGCATGATATTACAGCCCAAACCATCACTGATCCACCCCCATGCTTCACTCTGGGCATGCAACAGTCTGGGTGGTACACTTCTTTGGGTCTTCTCCACACCATAAAGGTGGACTCATCAGAGAACAATACACGCTTCACATTGTCCACAGCCCAAGATTTCCGCTGCTGCCGCCATTGAAACCGACGTTTGGCATTGACACGAGTGACCAAAGGTTTGACTATAGCAGCCCGTCCATGTACATTGACCCTGTGGAGCTCCCGATGAACAGTTTTGGTGGAAACATGAGAGTAGAGGCGCGTATTTAATTCTGTAGTGAGGCCATCGTTAAACTATGTCAAACAGTCAAAACAGGACTCGTGATTAATTTTTTGGTGATTGTAGGCATAAAAGCCTAGGCATTACATTTACTGGAGACTTCAAGCACAGTACGGTGATGAGACTCGTAGCTGCAGCAAAACATTCAAATGATGCAAATGTTTTAAAGAAGGCTGTACATCTGTGAATGAAGATCCCAACTGAGGTGGCTCAGAGCTCGTTGCAGTCGTTCCCATAAACATTCAGTGAGTGGAACGCCTGATCCTCGAAAATGGGAGTTATTGCCACATCCTGAGCCATTTCAGACATGAAGCGGGCAGTCTGATCATGGCTTCGGCATATTGAAAAAACTTTCTACCTTGATGGTACCCAAGCACCAGTGAAACCCTGGGTGTGTCCTAAGTGTGTTAGTGTAGCAGGGGATTACATGGAGAAATAAATGCAGGTTTGCTCTCTCAAAACCGTTATCTGCACACTCAAAAAATCCCAGTTTGACCTGATCACCACTCATAAAAAGAAGGAATGCACTATTGAGAGCTAAGCAACACCTTCAGGCCTAGATGACCCAACAGATTTTTTAAAGGGGAATTTTGAGAAAAAAACTTCCCTTGATGAAGGGAAATCCCCTTCACCCTTCCACGATATGAAATATTTCAAGCTACCACAACAGCTTACTCTTGCGTCCAGTTTACACTCCAACGCAAAAACCATCATTTAAAAGTAATGACAAGTAGCATGAGCAGGGCTCCACACATTTTTATTAATTTAATTTATTTAGAAATCATTTATATAAAGCAACAAAATTAGTTCATCACATTTACTGTATATTATTTCTCTTTTCCCCTCTTCCATTCTGTATTCTGTACCTCCTCTAGTCTTGTTATGTAATGTGGCGGGTCTTCAGTCCAATTCTGAACCTGTCTATAACCTGACACAGCAGACCGATTACCATTATAGTGATAAATATCTTCAGACATTTTGACACTTAGACATTATGGTGGTTGTGCTCCATAAAGATAATAGCTCTGGAGGCAAAACACAAGGCGGGAAACTTCACATCAAAAGTAAAAATTTGATTCTAGAAGGAGCTCCAAGTCGTCTAGTTGATGCAGGGGTAGAGAACTTATATACTGGTGTCTCTCTTCAACAGCGCTTCCCAAAGGATCACATTAGAAAGGTAATCGAGTAGAACACTTGCTGATAAGAGCAGCAGAAGTCATCACAAAATCTTTGTATTACTGCAGAACAAATTGGCTGAGGTCATAGATGTCAGTCGCACAGTAAATTGTTAAACAAATAAAATAAATCATGACCACCAAATAAAAATCAACAGCTCAGCAGTCCTACAATGATCCATAAATCAAATAGTGCTTATGAATGAGTTTCTATATTAAATCGTGGCATGCTCTGAAAGTTTAACCAATGGTTGACACATGAAAGGAAAAAGAAAAGAAATTGAATTGAACTTTTCTTTCTTATAGACATTACTTATGAAAAAGTATACTGCCTGATTATTGCTGTGAATGGAATGACGTCACGCCACCATCCAGGAGGAAAGTTTGGTCGTATAGCCATGGAATGCCTCATCACTAAAACCTCGGTGCGCTGCTGTATTTGAAATGCAATATGGTGCTGGAATGACGAGATTAAATAGTATCTTCGACAGACACGCCAGAACAGCTTGTTTACACATAAAAGTGGCACAAAAAAAGTGAAATCTCAACTGTTGCCAAGAACAGGTCAATCTTTAAATAAAAAGAAGAAAAAAAAATTCTAAATTCACAGTAAGTTCGCAGTTGTATGCTTAAACCCATGTGTTTAAATTAATATTTACTGAGCACATCAAATTTTAAGCTTTATTGTACAGGATCTGTTCAGATATTTCTTCAGCAAAACCTTAGATGCCCCTGGTTTCATATCCAATTATCACTTTTGTAGCCTTTCTTTTCACTAGTACATATGTAAAATAAATATCGTATCTTCGATCACTTAAGTAAAACACAAGAGATGAAAAGGAACACGTACAAAAAAATCTTTTGGGGGTGGGCAGATATCGGTCATATAAAAAGTCCAGAATTTGAGGCATGGGGTGAGGGCGGGGTCCCAAAGAGTAGGGGAGTAGGGGAGGACAAGAAAACAGAAGAGGTACGTGTTCGACCTGCTGTTGAACCCTCAGAATTAGAGAAATATCAGAATGTAATGAGTCCTACAGTCTTTACTGTACTGTACGAGAGGGTAGACATGAATAAAGACAGTCTGTGTTCTGTATTCTGGATGTGGATCACGCCTTGGACAGCAGCTCTTGGGCCCAGCTTCCGAAGGCTGTTGTTTTATCTTGTAAGTAAATCCATGTGCTGTTGGTAAACGCCACCACGTGGTTCTGCATGCAAAGGAGCGATACTTCACCACTAGAGGTGGGGAAGAAAAAAAAAAACATGTTATTAGCATATACATGCACTAAGAACTGAAGAAATCCAAACAAGTTCTTACAGAGAATACAAGTCCAGCCCAGAAGTGAATTTTCCATGATCCAAATTTCAGCTAATACTTTAACACATAACCCTGAGTAAAACAACACACCCAAATTGTGTGTATTCAAAGTAAAAGTGCATACCGGTAGTTACACTCCTAATTCACAGATATACACACAGCACTCTCATTATTTTAATAGTTCGTGATGTGGCTATGAAATGGTTCTGCTTGGACGGGTTTCATATAAATTTTGTGCTCTTAAAATAAAGCCAATAAAGCCTTTACAAATGAAGACATCTACTGTAGGTACTTACTTGCAGGAGTCCTGCAGCGACTTCCAAAGATGCTGCAGAGCTGCGATGATGTAATGCAGGGCGGGGAGGATGTAGTTCTGATGCACAAACAGCAGCAGCTCCTTTATAAACTCCAAAAACTGGAAAACACTATCTGGGGTGTTGGCGCTGATCTGAAAAGCAGGCAAGCATACAAAACAAATAAATAAATAAATAAATAAATAAATAAAAAACACTTTAGACTCAATCATTAATTAGAGGAAAGTTCCGTCCATGTCAGAAGTTGTTGTGATTAGCTGACGAGTTTGTGCTGACACACAGGAATATGTACAAACAGGCCAAGGTAGAAACTCTTACTGAACAATTCAGATCAAAGACAATTCAATTTAAGAGACAAAAGTTCCCCACTTATCCTCCACGGTATGTTTTTATTGCTCTAAGCCTGGCAATGTAACTGCAACCTGAGCAGTTTTAAAAAGGAAACGGGGAAGACAAAACGCAATGTGCCAGTCAGTCATTGTTCTCTTGATGCATTATGCTCAATTTGGTGAATGATACAGAAGGAGGTAAAATTCTTCCAATCTTGAACTTCCAATCTGAAGAGTCCTGCTGACTTTTTATCGGATGAACTCTCACGTGAGCACGCCACGGTTTTCCTTGCATGTGTTGTGACGCGGGCTAAAGCTCCTTGCTGACCTATCTGAAGCTTTTCTTTCCGAGCCTGATGTTTTGACTTCTACTCCAGCTTGTTCTGTGGAACCATTGCCTAATAGACAGGATGAAAAATCTACGGACGTTACGTTCTGCGAGACTACAAGTGTTGACAGCAACTCATTGAAGCTCAGAAGGCTGACTCTCGTCTACATCTACACCTTCCATTCATCAAGAGCTATGTAGATTTTTTGGAATGGCAGGGTATTACCGTAGTTTCTGTAAATAAATCTACATTCGTGAGTCATGGCTTTACTGAGCCCATCTAAATCATCTGCCTGACAAAAATCTGTCAAGTGCTTTTTTTTTTTGTTCCTCTTTTCCCCCGCAAATTCATTTCACAGTCTCGCACTACTCATCACTGTAACGCCCACCTACATAAACATTGTAAACATCCAACATCCTGCTCTCCAGAGCTGTGATAAGTCTGCAGCCCCCCAGTACGAAAAAAAACAAAACAAAAAAATTCAAATCAAGCTCAACAAAAAGTGTAAAAATAAATAAACAAATGAAATGGATAAATACTATAAATAAATCCAATCAAGAACCACAATGAAGCTGGCCATATTGAAGACCATCCAAGCAAAAACAAAACTTTGTTTAGAAAACCAAAAACCAAAAGTTACAAATTTATTTATTTAGTTACCAGCCTCAGAAACCACCAATTAACAAACAGCATTCAGATTAGAGCCATTATGAAGCTTTACAGATCATAAGTAGCAAACACATCTCAATATCACCTGTTCAAATTAGTTTATTGTAGATTTTGGCCGCCTTCAGCATTCCTTTACAGTATAGAAAGAAAAATAAAATAAAAACAGGAACGACCATGAAAGTTGACGATGTGTCAAAACCTTTGACTGGATTAAATGGTGAATTGCCACCCTCTGTATTTCTGGTTAGCTTAGCATAGTGTAGTTAATTAGCTAACCTTATTTTGATTACAGTAAGCTTAGCTACTTGGAATACAGTGTAGTTGATTTTCTTTTTCGCTCTTTCCCTCAGCATCGTCCATGACCTCTCTCCTAGAGTTTTCTACGTGGTTGGTTTTGGTGTCCATCCTGTTTATATGGTCATGTAAATAAATACTAATCTACGCCTTACATCGTCTGTCCTTCTAACCCTGGCACCCTGTCATCTTATTGTTATTTCTGCTTCACCACCCTGGGCACCAAACGTTGCGGAGGGAAACATTATAATATAATCACAGAGAAAAAAAAAGAAAAAGAAAAAAAAAGACAGCATCTCACCCGTTCCACAAGTCGCGGTGTGCTCTCCTGCAGCCACAGGAACAGGTCAGAACTTTTCTTTGCAATAAAGACGGCAGCCACTTTCAGCTTCTCTAAAACGGTCTCCAAAGACGGACCCACTGCCTCCACAGCCAGAGAGTAATAATACGGCATGGTCTCAGCTAACCAGCTACACACAGGACACACAAGTTCAGTGTAGGGCACAAAGCCACCATTTCAGAACGTGATTAGTTTTGTGTAGTAACGTGTTAGTAGTTGTGTAGGTATTTTTTTTTAAATAGATTTTTACCTGACGCCATTCTGGCTGTAGTGGGACACTTTTCTCCAGGTGTGCTGGGACAGTGCGGTAACTCCGCTCCTCCGCAGGTACAGCGCTGTGGTGGAGTCGGCAAACGCGCCGTTAGATCTTACGTCGTGAGCGATAAACCCGGCGATGAAGACCAACAGCACCATCAGCACCCGGGACCACGGGAACCCCTGAGAGCGTATTTTCATCTGTAGAGTCTGTGGAAAGAAGCAGAGATGGAATATGAGTGAGCAGCGATAGTGCAAATGACATTAATTGATCAGTTTTATGGTGAAAAATTAGACATAATTGTTTTTTAGTCAGGTTACAATGATGTCCAACATCTGATGTAGGGAATAAGACATAATGGGCGTGTCTTGTCCATGTCGAATTACCGCCACATTCTGGTCTTTATCTCACTCATCTTCCTTCATGTTTAAACCCCTCTTTTCGAATCCTGTCGCCTTTAAGAAACCCATCGAATACTTTCCTCTGTGTCCTCTTTCCCCATTTCTCGTACAGACCATTATAAGCACTCGCACTGGAGACTCCTTCCAAAAACATGTGAAGCATTCCGCTCACAGAGGGCTTCACCATATAGACAATTACACTTAAAACTCCTTGTTGTGACAACTACTGTGTGATAAATTCATAATCAGCTCCTTCTGACCAATTAGGAGACAGTATTTAACAGACCTGTGGTATAATACTAATGGCCAGAATAATACATCTCATGTGTGCCAGAAATGTGTGTGTGTGTGTGTGTGTGTGTGTGTGTGTGTGTCTCTTACACTGCAAACAGCATTGCATTCCTGCACTTCCTTCAAGTTAGCTGTGGCTCTAATCTCATCATTGGTCACTTTGAAAGACTGAATGGTTTCCTGAAGGCTGCTTCGCAACTACAAAAAAGAAGAAGAAAAAAAAAAAGGATGAGACTTAAAACATTTTCACACATACGCCAAAACACAATATACACTATTTATTCTCTCCTGTACCTTGGGTGAGAGTGTGCTCCATATACTGTGCAGGTGATTCAGTAAAAGGCTGTTAGGGAACAACAGGTACTAAGTTTACAACAAGGCACTTGGAAATTGTAATTAAAAAGTGTTTAATAATTATAAATGTACTAACAATGAACTGTACATAGTAACACCTAATTAATGTTTACCTGGACTGGGTGAGGTGTTTGGTGTAAAGTTGCCTCCATACACCCAAACTCTGAGCGTCTACACAAAGGCACTCGGTCAGGCAGCTCAGCAACTACAGATAAAAAGAAAAATAATAATAAATTCAGGCAAGGACTACATATTTCTGCACTTGCTTGTCTGCACCATTTTTGTTTGACTATAGGCTGATTTGGGCTTCTCCGACAAGCCTATGTAAAGCCGATGCCGATAAGCTACGCGGCTGACCTGTGACGTTGTGAGCATTTATACTGGTGCGTTTGTGTTGCACTACAAAATTACACGAACTAAACCACTAACTAGCCGTGGGGTTTCTGTGGCACTGTGTTGAGTCTCTACGGTCATCTCTGGTGAGGTTTTGTAGTGTAGGATGAAAGTGAACTGATCACGAATGTTCAATAGCATTTACGTTACAGCATTTAAGTTATTGGAGAAAATATTTATGAACTTCGCAGATTAGTCTCTCCACTATTTAGTCCATGTTCGTTCAGATTTCAATTTAAATAACCAAATTCAAATTTCATTTCCAAAAATGGAAGAGTAGAGGAGAAAAAATCTGCAGAAGAAGCCGTACAGGCGCTGCTACCATGTGGAACAATCGCAGTTGTTGCTATCTGCTTTACCGGGACATGGGAAGGTGCACGTCAAGCTGCGTCGCTGGGTATGCGGCTACAAAGGACCTGGGGTGTAGACTTGATGCAGAAACCGGCTATATATAATCAAATATACAGCCTCGTTGAAGGTGAAAGGCTCATCGCCATTTTGCCACGCTACAGTATAGCCTCTGTAGAGTTTAAACACACCACCTCTTCACCTTTGCTTATCACGATGAACAAGAAAGAGGTCATCGAGTCGGGCATTTTAACTGACTTTGGAGCTGATTTCCAGCTGAAACTACACCTCATTATGTTTATATGGAGCATTTAATCACAAGGAATAATAATAATATTCATAATAATAATCATCAAGGGTGGGTGTTAAGCCTTTCTTCATTTAGGTGCTCTTAAAGTTCATAAAAGAAGTCAGCTGTGTGAAGACCTCTCACCTCTTTCTTCATGTTATTGGGACAGTTGGGCGTGGCTCTGGAGAGAAACGAAGGGAAGTACGTGTGCAGCGTAGATTCCGGTTTCCCTCCGAGCGCTAGAACCTTCAGCCGCGGGTAGAGTCTCCTCAACTGCTCCTGCAGGCTGAAGCCAAGACAGCTATTAACAAATCAAATCTACAGCCCTGTAAGTCACTGGACTAATAATGAATCACCAGATAATGGCTGCACGTTGACGTGTAAAGACTCTCTTCGGTGTTGTTACTTTGCAATAATTACCTTGTAGGCAGGGCGTTTTTGGGCATGTAAGCAAAATCCAGCAGGGGGAAGAATTCTTTTGGGCCCATTACCCCAAACCCTTTAATCAGGTTGGCATGGAGTCTACGAGAGAGAGAGAGAGAGATGGAACAACTTACAGTATAGTGTGCATTAAACTGAGTCTCAAGGCCTTAGAAGCCTCTTAATGTGCAAGATCTACTTTAGAAGTAACTCACGTGAGCAGTCTCTCTAGGTACGCGATGGCGTAGGCAGACAGAGTTTTCACTCCTAGAACAGGGAGCATGATGCCCAGCCAAACTACAGGACGAAAAAAAAAAAAAACAATATGTGATTAACTCTTGAATCTCAGTTTAATCCAAACCAGGTTTTTTTTTATCTCACTGGCTTTAGGCGTCATACGGTTTAAGAATACTCACCTCGTATGCCTTGACTCAGGTCGTAGAAGCCGGCTTGTCCGACAGCCCACATAATGCTCAGACACTTGGCTGGTCGGTTCTGGTTCGAGCGCAGCAGCTCCAGGTGCTAGGATTAACACACACGACATCAAAGAGTTAAGAAAAATTGATTGCTTTGACTAAATGATGAAAACTTTACAAAAGTCCGTTTGGTTATTTCATTGTGTCCCAAATCAAATATTTATGTCCTATTCTAGTTTCTAGATAGTTAGTAAAAACACTAACTTTTTTTTTATTTTTAGTTAATTTCTGCTCTGGTTGGGTCACCAACCTTCTGGATGTTTTTGTAGACTAATAAATACCTTTAAACATGAAAGTTTTATATTTTGAGACAACAATCATCATGCTGGTAGTAACTTTTCGCATCTGCGGAAATTCGGTCAGCAGGTATCATTTTGTGACCTTCAAGAGTTAGTCATTATGTGACTGGCAAAAGGAAGGCATTTATTTTCATTTTGAAGTGTGTAAATATTTTTTGGGGTTGTCCATTTGGGGTCATTTGCCAAAAAGAAACAACCTGTGCAATTGGAGTTCCTCGGACATTCCCGTTTTAAGTAAATAGTACAGACTGAAGACCTCAGAAATCTGAGCAACTGTGGCAAAACTTTAACCAAGAAATTAACCTACAGGCCAGCAAACAAACACAAATCTCACTTACTTCAGTCAGGTTGAGGGTGGCGATTTTGGGTTTGCTCATCATGATGGCCTGGATGCACATCCTGAAGCCATGAAGTGGTTCACCTATTAAAAAGACAAAGATACACAGTGTGGTTACTTACTACCAGAAGTTTAAAACAAAACAAAAAAAAAGGAATTAAAAATTTCTGAAGTAACCAGAATACTGAAAGAATGCTGGCTGAACGAATACTACCTGAAAAAGTCCAACACATGGTTGAGAAAGGTATCTTAGGCAAAATATATATTTTATTGACACAATTAATAGTGAATTGGTATTTACCTGTTGGTCTATCCAGCTCCCGGAGCATGGAGAACACGCAGTGATCGAAAAATTCTTGATGGGTGTCGCCGCTTTTCCCCATCACGTTCTTAATTACACTGCGCAGCTCCTTTCCAGCTAGGCAGTATGGGTAATCTGCACAGAGATCACAATGATGTCACAAATTCATTCTTGAGTCCTAAAATATGAAACTTCTTGCTTTGGTAAGATCAAGGTAAAAACAAATGAATAATCACAGTGATTCAACATCATAATCCTGAAGTTACCACACACACACATTGAATTACTTTTCAGAAACAGACCGTGAGCATAGGTGCTGAGCGTGGCATCGGGGTCAGGTGCGAGCAGTTTGCTGTTGAGGTACCCAGCCAGATCCTTCACCCAGACAGACGGGTTCTCAGGAAACATGGTTTGGCTTTTCTCCAGCTCTTTCTTCAACTCTCCAACATCCAGCTAGAAAAGAAACATCCAGCCACACACACAGACAGCAGGGAAAGAATGAGGAGATTACAGAGTGCAAAGTTTGATATAGACTTGGATAAAGTAGGAATCCATTACAAATATAAAAAGTGCTGGTACTCATGTGTATTGTAACATCTACTCACAGCTTTAACAGCTTCCTCCAGTGTTTTGTAGTGGGTCGGTTTGGAGCTGGTGTTGGGCTGGGATTTCTTGGACTGCTTCACTGCGTTTTGCTTCTTCTGTTGAGTCTCAGCCGGGGGAGGAACCTGCTCCTTGCTCTGCTTCTTCCCCATCTTATCAAAATTCTCGAATATCGTCTCGGACATCTTTACAGATGCTGCAATCGAAGCAAGAGAGAGTATACAAGTTTGTTCAATGCGAGTAAGAAGGAGGCAAAACTGTGACATCCAAGAGACAAAAGTGTCACTTTATTTTGCAATAACACAAAACTTCGCTCAGGACAGCCTAAGGCATTACAGATCCACTCATAACACAAAACTTTTGCAATAGACGGACAGACTGAGTGCAAACATTTTGAAACTGAACTCTGGCACATATTCACCCCCCACCCCACCCCCCCAAGTGATTTTTGCAGAACTGACAAATTGTACACCGTGTACACCAAGTCCAGCCTGAAAAAAATATAATGAATATAAAACCAAAAACCGCAGTATGTCACATGCCAAATTAGTCATTACTGAAAGACTACTGACAGAGAGAACTCATCTTGATTAACCTTTTAAAAGTTTGAGATTACACAATTTCACCCCCCAAAAAAAGGAAAAAATAAAGAATTGCAGCAATATGTGCGGTAAAACAGTGGGGGTTTGAAGCCGACCTCATTGGACTTCGAGGTCGATCATTTTAACCATCACGCCTTCCTCAAAACAACACACTCTCAATAACCGACTCGCAGATAGTCTTGAAGGTGACCCAGCCTGCGTCACCTTCAAAACCAGTGTTTAGTATTAAACCTTTATTGTAACTTCATTCCTATTTTCTAACCAAACATGCAGAAAAAAACTTTAAGACAGGTTAAACCGAAGTGTGCCGATACTTTGTGTATTGATCCTGATGATGAAATCTGGTTCTGTGCAAACTGACCGTTTCAAAAGTCACCTCTCTCATTGACTTCTATTGTCTAAAGTGAACAGTGGACCTTTATTTGATTTTTTCCCCACCTCTTTCCATTTAATGTACATTATGAACACCCATGTCGTAAGGTTATGCGTGCTTTCAATCATTATTCAAATGTTGAAAAGATTCTTTCTTTCAGTTGCCCCCGTCAAGGTGTTGCCACAGCGGACTAATCTGATTACACACTCAACTTGGGACAAGTTTTACGTCGGATCCCCTTCTGGACACAACAATCCTATTTTTCTAACCAGCTGGTTAGTATGGGGTGTGGCAACCACCAACGGTGGGGCTCGAACCCGGATCCGTATATAACATGATGTTTGCCTAACGTTCAAATCACTCACTCCTCGTCTATAACGCTTTATTGTGTATACAGGAGGGCTTGTATCCTATCCCAAGAAACTTAGTGCAAAAGGCAGGGCCCCAATCTATTGCAGGGAACACACATACACGAACTACGGGCTACTTAGAATTGCCAACTAGCGTGTCTTTGGACTGTCGGAGGAAACCGGAGTACCCAGACTGGCACGGGGCGAACATGTAAACTCCATGCACACAGACCCCGAGGAGAGAATCGAACCCAGACCCTGTTGGCACAAGTCGACAGTGCTAACCACTAATCCACCAAATCACATAACACCCGATTTCACAGAAGACATGATGAACATTAAGCCCATACATGTCTCCATACAGTGATTCTGAACCCATTTCAATCATCATGAAGCCCCGCCCACTCAAACATATAGCAGAACGTTTAAAATGATTGACAGGCGCCGCGTCCAACCACAATCGAGCATTCCGGTCCGGAAATCAATTTTCCAATCCGGTTGATCAGATTTGAGCCAAGGCCACGACTTAAATATGTTGTTTTACTGTAGTATCATGTTCTACATATCTAAATACAAATTATTTATATGAATAAGGAATAATAATAATAAAAAAAAACTTATTATGCACCTTTAAACGTAAAGGTCTTACAAGGGATTTTAGACAACGTGTAACTAACTAACTAGCTAGCGGTTAGCTAAAAAGGGCTAGCGAAGGGAAGTTAAGTGGGTTAACTAAATAAACGTGAAGTATAAGAAGCCACTATTGTATTTTTTTTTTTTACTCTATTATATAATTCTTACGGTTTACCGGTTTATTAGAGCTGACAGAAATGACAGACGAGCTAGCCAAGGCTAACACACTAGCAGCTAGCTTTTTGCAGCTAAGCTAATTAAGTGCAGATTGGATTCAGAGTATAAAATGAGAAAGAAAACATTAATTATACTTACGGTTAAGGTTAACTTTTGGGAAGTTGGTCTCGGTCAGAGCTTTCCGGGACTTCTTGTCCGGTTGACTCTTAGCAGCGCTGTTGTTTTTCTTGCCCCTTTTCACCACCTCCCATTTACCCACAGAACCGTTATTATTACTATTCGCAGTGGACGCCATCGCGCTTATTGAGCGTCTGAAATGCAGGAAAGTTATCGGGTAATAACAATAATAATAATAAAATCCCCTCTGACGTGATACGCAATAATGGTCGCAGGTGAGCTCCGGCTAACAGCTGCGACTTTAAACCGTCTTTTTGCCACGTCTGCTCTGGGGGCATGACGTCATGACGCTCCACGTTACGTTACTCCGTCATGGAGAAGTGAACTTGTGTCTAAAGGAGCAGGACTGAAAACGAGACAGGGGTAGCTGCAGATCGGAGTAATAGGCGTGTCGAAAGGTTGGGGCGTGCCGAAATATCTTTATAATTGTTTGCGCAAGTTGCCTGGTTGCTAAACTAAAGGTACTTACATATAAATAGGATTACTGCTGATTGGCCAACGCAGAAGCTCCTTTCACCAATGAAAAAACATTCGACACGCCCCCTACCTTTCGGCACGCTGATCGGCCAACGCAGAA
>JAQMYI010000004.1:19885527-19896879 GCA_030014275.1 Clariallabes melas | reverse complement strand
GTGGAGTTTGCATGTTCTCCACGTGCTTGGTGGGTTTCCTCTGGGTACTCCGGTTTCCTCCCACAGTCCAAAGACATGCAGATAAGGATAAATGGCATTTCCAAATTGCCCGTAGTGTGTAAGTAAGAGTGTGTGTGTATGTGTGTGCCATGCGATGGAATGGCACTCTGTCCAAGGTGCACCCTGACTCATGCCCCAAGTCTCCTGGGATAGGCTCCAGGCCCTGGCGACCCTGTATACTAAATAAAGTGGTATAAACAATGAGTGTTTCTTTGTTTTATTTTAGTAGATACTGTATATTTCCTTAGTATTAGGGGCAGTGGGAGCTCAGCAGGTTAGGGCTCTAGGATTCAAGCTCCAGGTCCATCAAGCTGCCAATGATAGACCCTTGAGCAGCCCCTTACCACTGTCTGCTCCAGGGGTGCTGTATCATGGCTGACCCCGCCCTCTGACCCCAGCTTCCTAATAAACCAGGGGTAGGCAAAGAAAAGCATTTCACTGAGTTGTAAAGTATACGTGACAAATAAAGGCTGTTTGTTGTTTGTCTGTTTGTTTGTGAGGACATTTGACAGTCCTATCGTTGTCAGGACCTTTGGCAAAGAAGAGGTCATTATGGCAATTATACCCACTTACTAATCCTTAATTTTCACCTTAGTAACCAGATGGAAATATGTTTACTAGAGTTGTCAGAATTAATGTTAACGCTTGTGATTAATTCAAAATTACATTAAAATTAAATATGTGTAATAGACTGGTGACCCAAACTTGCTTCTGTCAAGAGCTACAATCATCAGTTCATACTTGGGTTCAAAAGGACACTTTATCAATAGAGACTGCCGTATGCTTTTGATTACATTAACTGCTGAAAATGGAAGAAACCAATGTGTTTGTTGATGTGATCATTTCACAACAACATAGAGATTAATACTGGACCGGAGATCCTTAAGACATCTGACACAATCCTACCATTGTGGGGACTCACAAAGGTGGTTCCTTTTGGTCCTCACAAATGGTTAAATACACATACACACACTATACCGCAGACCCCTTATTTCTGTAGTAACCTGATAGTACTTTGTATGGAAGAACCCTCCAATAGTAACATCTGGATCCACACACACACACACACACGCACGTGTACTCACTCGCACATACACTTTATTAGGCAAGCTAGTGTCAGGGGTTTTCAGTTTTATATTTCGTTTCAGTTATTTTTTCTACTGCTGAAACTTTAGAGCTATATGACTGTTTAGCAGTTCTGCATCATTACGTGGGACAAGCACTTGCACCGTGTAGTTTTACTTAGTAGTGTGGGAGTGTTGCAATTTATACATCCATAAAATCTCCCTTCTATAACCAAATACATCCACAGTTTTACTTCAGCAATGCTGAAAATGATGGGCGTTTTCTCTCAATGTTCCCTTTTGTGCCACTCAATACTTCTGAGCATTTAAAAAATTTGATGGTCATGAAGACTCACATAAGCATAAGTAATGTTACAAAACGTGGATTTTTTTTTTTTTTTTTTACCCATTAACATCTATACTGCTTATCCTGTACAGGGCTGCAGGGTCACTGGACCCCATCCAGGGGACTTTGGGCACAAGGTGTGGTACTGTATACACACACACTATGGGCAATTTTGGAGTGCCAGTGAGCCTAATCTGTATGTCTTTGGACTGTGGGAGGAAATTCTGAGTCCCTGGAGAAAACCCACCAAGCAGAACATGCAAACTCCACACACACAGACCCGAAGCAGGATTTGAACCCTTGACCCTGGAGGCGAAAGGCCACATTGCTAACCACTAAGCCACCCTGCTGCCTACAAATTTACAGTAACACCAAAATGTTTTCCTTGCCTAAGAGATACATTTTCTCCGTCCTTTTGAAGTAACAGCAAACTTTATAGGGTACAATCTGACAAAATATTCACGGGTCCCCCGCAGTACTAGAAAGAAGGGAGAGCAGCTGCCTGCCAAAACCAACATTCAAAACCAGTTACCGAAGCATTTCAATAAAAGAAAAAAAAAAAAAAAACATCATATCTGATAACATTATGTCAGCTAAAACAACACTTTGTCTCAGCTGTGGACATATTAAAGTGCGCATGAGCTTCCTCTGGTTCATGACTCACCTCCCCGCCTTTTTCATGGCTAACATGAGCTACAAAGCTAACTAGCTTCAAACTCAAGGCTGAATCGCAAATCCCTCTTTATCCCATGAACAATAGCACTACTTGTGGAACTAGGGATCGTACGCCCTTATACTGCACTATTGTTCCATCTTATTCTACTTGGGATTCAACCCCAGAACAGCTGAGGCTATTCTCAAGCAGAATAAGTGGCGACATAAAGAGAAACTTACAAGATTTACCGGAATGTCCCTAACATCCAGAGTTTATTTTCCAGGCCTTTGGGCTACATAGTCCTAGTAAGAATTTAAAATTACTTTTACCTCTGGTTATAGAGTTAATATAGATTCTATTACCAGACAAGGGACCTAATCTCTATGGTTTTAGCTTATCCATTAACGGTAGGTTAATGGATAAGTTTAAATGCCTAAATGGTGATGTAACCTCAACATTGTGCTCAAGCTTTAACAGCGTTTCTGTGTGAGTATTTGCGCAGTTGCATATATATGTGTGAATACCTGTTCTTCATTTGTTCTGGTCTCTAATCCTCAGGCATCTCCTCTTCAAAGCAGGCTCTATTTCGGCATGCACGCCGCTTTGCTCGGAAAGAGGGATATGCCCATGTGAACTCTTGTCCCAGCTATGTGTAACCACGTGAGAAAGTGTGTGTGCAGTTGTCAGAGTGACCGTGTGTGCACTCTTCTCTCGTAATTTTGGCGGGATGGATCGTGCATATGCGTGTTCGTCAGCTGCGAGAGCATCACTCTCTACAGCTCCCCCCCTGCCCTCGTCCGAATGGTCCGTTTGGCAGTCTGTTTGCTCTGCTGGATGGGAACAGTTTACGCCAGGTTCCCGCCCTCCTGAGACGTTCTCTTTGACATCCTCAGATTCAGGATGTGGGCTTGTTCTTTGTTCTGGGTCAGAGTGAACTGTCGAGGAGTGCACGGAGTGTTGCACAGAGTTGCAGTTGTTCAATAGGATAGCTGGTGTGGGGGTGACTACAGATGTTGTGTTGAGTGCGTTGTGGAGTATGATTGAAGCCCGTGGGTTCAGCGAATCCGCTGGGGAAGATGCGTTTTCAGGGGCTGAATTGGATGTGTGTTTTAAAGTGCCTGTGTAAGATTTAGTGGATGTTTGCTGGTCAAGCGGATCTTCTTCGTCCCCATTCTCATCCCATCCATTCTCTTGTTCGACCTTATTGTGGTCGAACTCTGTTTCACCCTCCTGCTTCACTCTGCATATTGCCCTCTGTATCACCTGTCGCTCTCTAACTTCTTGTCTCGGATCTTCTGGCAATGAGGAGGTAGGACTGACCTGTGGGTGACAAGATAAGATTGGGAAAGTGTGTGATGAGAAAGCAGGAGAATACGGGTCAGGAGATAAAGTCTGCTCTGTCTTTACTTTGTGCTCCACTGAAATGGCATCAGTAATCTCCTGATCTCCAGACATCTGCTCCCTAGGTAAATTTTCAGAGGTGACTGAAGCTGTATCCCTTCCCGTTGTCTCTTTCTCCTTGTTTTTACGAATAACCCCGGCATGTCCGAAAGCCCCTGAGCTCACCGGTATTGGTATCGGAATTGGCACAGGAACAGGGAAAGGAACTACAATCGGATATGGCACCAGGACAGTAGGTTGTGGACATGGCAGGCCCAAATTTGGCAAGAGTGGTGGAATGGGGTGAGAGTAGGCAGATGCACAGGGTATCATAGACCCTGGATATGGGTGTAAGAGCTGTGGTGCGGGAATTGGGCGAACTGTGGGCGTGTGTATCTGTGGAGATGTGTGTAAGGGCCTCTGGTGTGGACTAGAGCCTGGGTTTCGAGGCTGTGCATGAAGAGGTCCCCGGTTAAAGGATGGAGGCTTTTGTATCACCCACGGCTGCTCAATAACAGCACGTGGTGGAGGTGTAGATGGCATCGGAGGGCCAGTCTGGATGTGAGAAGAAGCAGAGCTCTCTCTTTCTTTCTGCTGAGCCAAGACAGATGCTCTAACTGAGGACGATGATGAAGACGACGATGACACAGGCGTGGAAACTTTAGGTGACACTGTTTCTTTTCTGTCTCCCTCCATGGAAGGGTTGTTCCATGATTCTGGCGTCAGCAGAGTGTCACTCTCTCCGGTTGGACGGTTCTCGTTTTCTGGTTGGCTCGGACTAGAGCCAGACGTCGTAAGAGCAGCTCGAGCCTCTCGGTAGAAAATGTCCATTTTATACTGGTTAAGGCACTTGGTACTGCAGAACTGCAGTCTGTCGTCACCTGCACCTAAGTCCAGGTACTTGGTGTGACGCACGTGTTTGCACCAATCGCACACCTGAAGAAGTCAGAACATAAAAATGTTAACACTTTATTTTAAATCATATAATTGTTTAAAGCAAGAAAAGTAAATAAAATTCATAAAGGACGAAAACAAACGAACGTTAATTCAGTGTTGTGGTTGTGTTTCATTTTTAAGCTTTTTAAGTTTCCTTGAATGATCACATTGTGATGAAAATTGTATAATATTTTTATTTACAGTTTTTAATCACATCTACCATCATGCATCCAGGTACAGGACAGATGCTTGGATTGAAGAAAGCCTATTTCAGACACATGACCTTGCTCCGACCTTGACCCTATTTGGATTTATTTCAGAATGCAATCTGGTGGTTACGATAATTATAATAATAACAATAAATCTTGAACAAATGGCTGGATGGACAACCCTAAAACATGATGTCGCCACCCCTTCAAAGTGGAGATCCATCCATTTATCCATTATCTGTACCACTTATCCTGTGTAGGGTTGTGGGGGGCCTGAAGCCTATGCCAGGGAACTTTACACACCAGCATAAGACAGACTACCCCCTGTATGGGGTGCTAACCTATCGCAGGGCACAAACACACACTTGCCTACAATATGGGCTAATTTTGAAACACCATTGTCTCTGAACTGTAGGCGGAAACAGGAGTATCCAGAAGAAAAACCAACTAAGCATGGGGAATACGTGCAAACTCCACGCTTGCAGAGCAGTGGCAAGATTCGTACCGCCAACCCTTGAGGAGTGAGGTGACACTACTTTCGACTGGTTATAACTTTGCTTGGAGTACAAGGAAGGCATGCATCAAGACTCTTTTCTGTTCTGGAACTTCATCTAGATGTCCGAGTTATTTGCAGCCTTTAAATAATGACATAGGATCTACTTGGGTAAAAAACTTTGCCCAACAGGGGTTTGACTGATGATACTTTTAGTCAACGACCAAATGAGCCAGTATAAGAATGCATTTATTTATAGAGAACTTTTGTAAGTCACTCTGGATATGGACGTCTGCCAAATGGTGTAAATGTAAAAGAGTACACATAAAACCACTAAGATACCATACCACCAGTTATATACTTTTGCTAGTTTTGCATTTACAATTGTGCAATTCTCTTTGGTTGATTTTCAAACTTAAGTATCTTTGGTATGGTATCTAGAATCAAGCAATTTATTTACACAAGCCTCATGCCCCACTGGAACAGGCTAGCCTTTAATTCAGGAATGCAAACTCTGCCCACTGCAGGGTTGTGGCGCAAGGTACAGTAATGCCAACAATTTGCAAATTTGTATAGTCCATGTTAGAATGTAAAAATATTGTAAGTAAATATTCCTCCATGTCCGGAGAGAAATGCGGACAGAATATACAGTACTATGCAAAAAGTCTTGAGCCACCCAGCATTTATTCATATTTCGCTTCCAAAGAGCCAGACTTTCCTGTACTGTGTTTTTAATGTAGTCTTAAGGAATAGTTCTCCAGGCTTCCTGAAAGACTTTCCTGTCTCTCATTTTTGGCAGGTTTTGTCTTTCATTTTAGGTCCAGTCTCTGGTCCAGTCTCTGAGCAGTTTCAGAGGAAAGTTTTTTTTGTTGGTTTGTTAAGTCACACAGTGACCTATGAATCATTCATGCATTAAAATAAAAAATAAAAAAACATCTACCTTAAGGCATGAACCAGTGAGAAACAGGAGAAGATGATGACAGCTGATCAGGCTTGTGATTAGTATACCGGTGATTCTGAATGATGAGTGGTTGGAACAGACGAGAGGGGAAATGAGGTTGCTGCTGAGGTTGTTACATACTGTAACCAACCAAAATTTTAATTGTATCTTTAGACTCGTTACAGCCTGTCACAGTAAAACAATTATTCGCATTTCTTTAATCGAATCTACATAATTAAATTTGAAGAAATGCGAGGTGACTCACGACTTCTCCACAGCACTGTACTGTATGAATGCATTGTAAAGGAACCCCAGTGCTTATGAGCACTTACTCGTGTGTTGCTGTTCATCTTAAGCATGAGCTGAGGAGACGTTTCCTCCGGTTGACCAGGGGGAGAAGAAGACTCGTCACCATGCCGATTTTCATTTTGAGCCTAAGAAAAATAAAAAAGGTACATCTGAATTTTAATATATTTGGTGAAAAACCTAGCTCTCTGGGTAGACGTGTGGATGGTGACTACCCACTGTGTGTTACTGTGAGTGTGTGTAGTGGCTGCTCCAGATTGCAGTAAGCTGATCCTGTGTTGACTGTACCCGGTGCTCTCCCCCGTCTCGCTGGTGTATGGAGTGTGAAACCTGATGCTGTTGCGGTAAAGTATGTGCTGCAAGAGGACACCACTCTCCCCATGGCAGCCCTTACTCCTTCCTCTCGAACAGGCTCTGACTTGATTTTCCATCTCTCTCTCACTCTCTCTCTTTCATTTACCTCTCCTACTCTTTTTCGGACTTCTTTTTACAGCATGTTTTATTGCAGAAATAGTCCTTATAGTATCAACAATGCGATATCTTTCCGGGAAACAGATATTTTTGATTTCCTTTTTATAAATCGTTGTCCCTGTAGGTAGGGCAAAGTGATAAAGTGAGTGTAAATATATTTACAACATACCGGCAGCTTATTAAGCTTTAAGCCCAAGTCAACAGCTATGGATTAAAGGTGAATATTTGCAAATACACTCAATCCGTGTGTCTGTCCATTTCTAAGGCTGGGTTCAACCACAAGCTAAGCTGAAGTCGCCTTATTAAAGGTGACCTCACATTCAGAAAGGATTAAGAAGCTGCCCTAGACAGCACGCATGTTAGCGCTGAATGACCATAGCCGTCATCGAGTAGTCCTGGCAGTCGCATCCGCGAATGTTAAGCAGCTGCTAACGGCACTGGATTCTGTCAGTCAGGAGACACATGGCTCGCATCATGGGTGTGTTAATGCTAGAGCTGAAATACCCCTCACATAATGCATTCTTTAGACCTTAAAATGCATCTTGTTCGCTTTTCCTCCGAACACACCGTTTCAGTGTCTATGTAAATGAGCTACTGCTGAGCCACGCCCCCAACACCAGAGAAGTGCCGAGCTGAGCAACAAGGAAGAGGAGGGGGAGGGTTTCCCTCATATGAGGTCACTTTAGTTGGAAAATGTAATTGGCTTGAAATCATTTATTTTTTTTATTGTGCACACACATTAGAGAACCATCTGAATGGGTAGTTCTTTCATGTTTTCCATAGGAAGTCCAAATTCAGCTCAATTAACCAAAGCCATTTGGAACAGTTTGTTCAGGTTTTATGAATAACCAGGCTGTACAGTAAGTGGCTCTAAGATTCAGTTTGAACTATCTCTAATTCAGATCTATCCTACAAGTCTAGATCGCACTTGGGGCTTTTACCACTTTAGAACCAGATTTAAAAATAGTATTTTTTCCACTGATCAAGTCCAGTTTTGGACTCCTATACAAAGGGTCAGTTCTGCTATGTTTATCCAAAGCAGATTTAGTGCTCCATGTGTTGTCTGGGGCTTGATCAGATTACTCTCACATTAGGACCCTGGAATTGAAGAGAATTGTTCCAGGCTCGAGTCCACTTGAAGAGATGGTCTCGAGCACAGTCCTGAGTATGGTTCGAATCATATATGGAAACCAATCGTACCTAAGCAGGAAAGTAGATCACTGATTAGATACGACATCGTCAGTGTCATTGCCCTCTAAACCCCAACGCTCCCCTCCTGAAATCTCCATCTGCGCATGCGAATCTCAACTTTTGTCCCACACAGGCATAGCTGATAGTAGAAGGACGTTGCTCTTGATATTTTACAGTTTTTATTGTGTGTGCATATGTGTGTCCTTCTTCAGGTTGTGATGTCACTCTAATATAAAAAGTTCAATGGTTAGGACACAACATAAAGCATTTAGGACCTGATAAGAACCTATGTTTAAAATTGGAACATGAAACTCATGTTCCAAACAGTCAAAATATTTAAAAACTTTGATTTCTATGTATATTGAATTAAGGGCTAAACAATCTCAGGACTTCAGCATAAATGCCATAAAGTTGCCCCTGATGCCCCTCTGGCTGCCTGAAACAGCCCACATACTGTACCCACACTGACCTTGTTGCGTTTAAAGTAGGCTCGGCGGCACATGGCGAAGCACTTCTCGCTACAGAAGCTCTTGAGTTCAGAGCCCATGACCAGAGAGTAGCGTTTAAGCCCCTCCTTCTGACACCACACGCACACAATCTGAACATTCTGCTGCTCCTCCACTGAGAGAGAGAGAGAAAGAGACAGAAGGGTGGATTACAAATCCGTTCGTGTGGCACTGTACATATTTACTTATGATTAAACGGTGGATTTTTGTGTATCGTGACCACACCTGCAGATGGTTTGATGAGCGGGACCACGACGGGGGTGCTGTGTAGGTCCTTCATGTGGGGGGAGAATGAGGATGATGAAGGAGAGAGTGGAAATCCGGCAGGTTCTTTCACTCCGTTTTTAGCCGACGCAGATGAGCCTGACGTCAGCTTACTCTCGATTACAGTAGGCTTTGGATCTGAATTTTCTGCAGGTGGGGAGTAAATACTTGAAATAAATTACTTCAGTAATTTCAGTGTGATTTTTTAAATTATAGTTCTTTAATTATTCATTAATTCATTCATTAATTCATCTTCTATACCTCTTATCCTGTATACAAAGATGCCATCCCAGGAAACTTTGGGCATGAGGAGGGGTACACCTTGGCCAAGGTGCCAATCCTTGGATACCATCAAGGTAGAAAGTTTCCTCAGTATGCTGGAGCCATGATCGGATTGCCTGGTGCACACCTGAAATACTGGCCTCTCAGGAACTCCTTTAATGTCCCTTACCTTTAATGAAAAATCCTTCTGTTTTTGCAGGACAATGCATGACCTCATACTGACCCCGCACCACTTGCACATTACAGAAACTCGACTGGGAGTTATCGCCAAATCCCCTATACAGTCCTGACTTCACTCCAAGCCATTTTTACATGTTTGGGCTATTAAAGGAGTTCCTGGGAGGCCAGCATTTCAGACATCTGATCATGGCTCCGGTGTACTGAGAAAACTTTCTAGCTTAATGGTATCCAAGCTTTTGTGAAATGATGGGATAAGTAGATTAATGTAAAAGGAGATTTTATAGAGAAATAGTTTTATTACATATCATACATAAAAGTCTATTACATATCATACAACAGTAATAAAGCACTGCAAACTATAGTTTCAATATACTGTAATGAACACTGTAAAAAAAAAAAAAAAAAAAAGACAGCTGTGTCAAATACCGTCCACTTCATCCAGTATTTCATATTGTAAGTTTAGAATAAACTTACAATATGAAATGTATGTAACTGTAATGTAACATCACTAAACCTCTTGTTTTATTGTAAGCTTCAAGCTTTACTCCCAAGTGGTGCATCAAAAAGCCTTGTTGTTTTTTTTGTCCAGAGGCGCTAGTTTGACCTGACAATGCCACACTTATCTATTCTTATGAGGAGCCCAAAAGAGCAAAACTGACCCTGCTCTCTGGGTGGCAAGGATGGCATACACTCTCTCCCCCTCTTATTAATCATAGCTAGACTAGCCTAACACATGCATCTGTAAACTCATGCATGTGGAAGTGGGTGGATAGCGCTGTCCATTGAATGTCTTACACCGATTCTTGATGAAGCCTGAGCGGCTTTGCGTGCCTTGAGAGAAGCACGTCGTAGAAGAATAATAGCAGAGCGGGACCTTGATGGGTAATAGTTTAGACTAAATTCAAACCAAAATTTCTTTTTCTGTAGTTTTTTCATAGGAATAAAAGATTGAAATGAGATTTTTTTTTAAAGGCATTACCAATGGGCCAATTTCAAAAGGATTCATAATATACTGTACAATCCTTTAGGTTCTATGAGACATTTTTCTTAATAGTATCAAGTCTTAATAAGCAATAAAGATTTTTTAAATAGAGAATAGTTTTTATCCAGTATACCAGTATCAGCACCAAATACAGTAACATCTCCGGGACATCCAAGTACATTTAATACATACACTGGAATAAAGTTTAAGAAAGGACGGCGGGATTTTTCAAGGGCTCATGAAACTGAAAGCAAGAAGTGCTATGGATGCAACTTGATGCAAAATGCCAAATAACTTCTTTATCTGTTGCCAGATTGTAAAGAACTCAATGGGAATATTCCTGTATAACCAGTAAAGGCAGTCATGCTTTAGGCTTTTGAAATGCTCAGAGATTTGGACCATCATTAGCGCTCGTTTCAGAGTCTGGTATCCAGCGTCTCTGTGCACTGAGGTGTGTGAGCTCTCACCTTTAAGCACAGACACTTGATGGCGTCTTGCTCTGCCGTTGTGACTCCTGATGTCGGCGGGCTCTGATTCCTGCAGATCAACTTTATCATATCCGTACCAGCCCAGCAATTCATTCATTGTGCTCTCTGCGAAGCTCTGTCTCACACACACACACATACACACAATTGGTAATTGGTAATAGTATGGAGAATTAGTGAAATGTATACACCATCCAGTGCTCCATCTGTGGTTCACAGAATTTGACTGAAAAATGATGCAGCCGCAAGGAAAAAAAAAAAAAAGAAAAAGTTCTGAATCAGTCTTTGTTATTTTATTCTAAATGGTCTGACATAAAATCTGGCTAAACACTCAAGAGACCTCTCGCTCCCTCGCTCGGTCTCTCAGTTTGAGATTACAGAGGTGGGTAATTTGATTCATAGTTAGCTGAAATCTGAGCAGGACACGGAACACCACAGCTGGGTTTGTGGGCTTCCCAGAAATCCCCCACCTTCCTTCTTCGCCTCATGTCCCCTACTCCTCCAGTTCCCCAGTTCTCCTTCTCATCTTCTCCATTTTCCCTAAAGGATCCAATTCCATCCCCGTCTCTACCCCCGCCCCCCCTCCGCATCGTCGTCCGTCC
>JAQMYI010000004.1:19837026-19852915 GCA_030014275.1 Clariallabes melas | reverse complement strand
CAAAAGATTGTGGAAGTGCACTACATTGTTGATCTTGTTTGCCTTTATCTGTTTTATCTGTCTTAATCTGTTTTAAGTAGAATTCACTGTTCTGTTCAATAAATGCAACATATTTCCAAAGTCAATGAATAATCGTGTAAAATAATCGTGATTTCAATCATGACCAAAATAATCGTGATTATGATTTTTTCCATAATCGAACAGCCCTACTTTGTAGCCTCTCGCAGCCGCGGGACTAGTGAGATTTGATTGAGCTTCGAGGGAGCGGATAGTGTCCAAGTGTCCTCCGAGTGTGTTATGCCAACCAACCCCTCTATTTATTTCATATTTTACTTCATTTACATGTTCTGATTGTTCCCATATGCAAAATATGATTATAGTTTTGGAATCTATCTTATCATTTACATTATTTACAATGGGATAATGCGTTACGCAATACGAATTTTCGCCTAACCGCTGTACTAAATGCTAGTTTATAGATTATCGTGATTACTAGAGTAATATACTAGAATTCCTGAACCATCCTGTTTTTGCTCTTATAGATATTTTCCAGGCACTTTCCCTGTCTGGAGCTTCTTATGGCCTGAGGGAAAGGTACACACAGCCCCATATACACTGGTTTCTGTTTAAATGTAAGGCTATTTATATAAAGAGAATAATAAATTTTTTGAAGGGTACCTACACTAGGGGTTCATAACACATTTATAAACATTGTATAAATATTTAATAAGGCAAGTACTGTAGTATTTATGGCTTATTTCACCCCAAGATGCGAGAGAGATTCCTGATGTCTTTATAGCAAAGAGAGAAGAACCTGCAATTATTATGTGACCGCTTGAACCTGATATATTTATTTTCCTTTACTTTAGGATTCTGTCTTTACTAACAAGTGTTAGGAATTCCTGTATAAACCGGCCACCTGTCATTTTTCCTTTCAGGAGGTGTAGGTACGATATCTATTTCTTATAAGCTCGAAACTGAAAACTGAAGGTGTCCATTTTCCGGTGGCAGCTGGTGATTTCTAAATATAGGGGAAGCACAGGTGTCTGTCACTAAAGCATTTTTCTTTGTGTATCTATGTTTTATGAGAGGGATGAGAGGATTTTATTATCAGACAAGGCCAGCACTATTTACACACGGTCACAACAGCCAGTCAACTGTAGCAAGAGAGCTGAAACGATGTGGGCTTGCTCCCTGACATCTGAATTAAATCTTGTGCATTAGGCTGGTTTCTTGTTTAATTCACTGTCTCTATTCATGAGTAAGAGCCTCAAAAGGCTTTCCCAAAATCAAGTTGACAACATTAGGAGTGGCTAGTATGCGAGGGTAAAAAATGTGTATGTTCGATGAACTGAAAATGAAAGTTACAGCTCACTAGCTTGACAAAAACGTTTTGGGTCCGGGTTTGAGTCCCGCCTCGTTGTCTGCTTGCATGGACTTTGCATGATCTCCCTTGGTGGGTTTCCTCCATGTACTCCCACAGTCCAAAGACATGGAGATTAGGATAACTGGTGTTTCCAAATTGCCCGTAGTGTGAGAATGTGCATGTGAATGTTGATCCAACCATGGTCGTAAAAATGGGAATAAATACAATGGTCATCAATTGGCCTTCACGGTCCCTAGTTGGACTACAAAGGTTCCTAGATGGATGGATGGATGGATCTTTAAAATGATGCGAGTCCTGTTACTTAACATTTTAATAATTTGAATTTCGGTAATCTCCCAATCGCCATGTGGAGATTCTTGACCTGCAAGAATATTTAGGTAGTGTTTGATATGTTGGAAGCAGTAGCACAAGAATGCACATGAGAAGAGCAGTATGGTGCTCTAGACCAGTGGTCTCATTTTTTGCACCATGGAACAGTTTTATGTAAGGAAGTTTTGCCAACCGGCAATGGCGCGCCCAAAACAAAGCATAATAAAATTCAGAATAAATATAAAACACCAAGAGCCAAGAGCTTTTTTCGCTGCGATGAGACGGAGTGATCCTGTAGGAGACGATGACACCCGAAGTGTATTTCTTATGTACTACGTTATTCTGCTACGTAATTGCAGACAACATGTATCTCAAAGATACAGTATATAGTGCTTTTTGGAGATCTCAGGACATTCCACTTTTGAACGTTGGCAGAGTTGAAGTCGTCTCAAATGTACATTTAAGGCAACATCTATTGTACAGAGTGGGCTTGGAGCATGTGAATCATCTGTAATTTAGGTAAACCTGTAATTTAGGTAGCACTCTTGGTATTTTCTTTTACATGCACTTTTTTGTTACTTGGGTCTTATCTGTTGTCTCATTATTGGGTATTTTCCATTTTTTAAAGAAGCTCTCCAGAGATGTTTTTTATTTTATTTTAATTTTTTACTAATTTTAGCTAGAATTAATCTTGTAACATTAGCTTAATTTTATCGGGCATCAAAATTGATACAGAGAGCAGTGTGGGAAAGAAATAAAGACGGAAGTGAATGAAAGATGATCTAATCTCTTTTCAAACCAAAACACTCTGCAGACTTTAATAGTCAATAAAATAGAAAAAAAAACATCATATTTTGAATTCTTTGGACACAGCCCTGTACCCATTCTTCTACAGCACGGAACTGTCCATGGTCCTGTGGTTGGGGACCGCTGGTCTAGACAATGTGGATGTTACTTTGACATGTACTGTACCACCTAAGCCTTGTTGCAAGTCAAGTACACACCTTTATGGCAATGCGATTCCCTAATAAGTCCTCTTTTAGCAGGATAAAATGTTCTGCCAGAAATGGTTTGAGGAATTCTGAATACTGGCTTTCTTTCTTTCTTTGCAAAACACTTACATGATAGCCTTGACTCTCAGAGAAGCTGTGCACTCAGTCGAAAACCAAAACTGACATGTCAAAAGCCTGTTGTTCATCGAATGCAAATCTTTGCTCCATTAAAACTTAAATCTGTCACAGGATCCCATTGAAGCTGTCCATCAGCAGAGCGCTAGATGTCTACTGGCTTCTCTGTACATTTTAAAGTATGCTGTGATGCTTACCAGTAACAATTTGCTTTAAATAAATGAACAGCACCCTGTTTTCAGTGAGATAGTTCATTTTTTTATCTGCTAAAATATTAAATTCTACCACAAGCGATGAATAATGAACACAAAATTATTAAAATAAACATGTTATTGTAATCACATTTTAATGAAATTTTGTTTAAGGTCAAGTTTGCTTGCTGCAAATATTTACAAGTAGATAATTTAGCACAAATCTGGCGCATTTGTTGCTAGTGAGGATTTAGAGTGTTTCCTTCCATTTTTCACACCAGTTTGGAGGTTACAGAGCGGAGATGGATCAGGATTTAGCATGCAATGCACACAACAAACCTACAGGGAAAGGCTGAGGGAGGGAGAGCAGAGGGAGAAAGCAGCTGCATGGATTCAGGAGGTCATGTTCAAAACTCCCAGCTGGAGTAAAAAAAAAAAAAAACATCAACCTTGAAAATGTACTTCAGTTGGTGTGAGATTTGTGGTTTAAAGATCTGAAGATAACATCACTGTGAACTGTAATTGCCTTGAGGACCGTATGCTGACAAATGAATGAATTAAATGTCACATTGAATTAAAATTAACCGTGTTCAGTAAGACATGAAATCTCCGCCCCACTGATCCAGGTCACGCCATTAGTATTTAAACGGTTTGACTGCAAAGTCAGATAAATCCATTTTGGCTGTTTGTAAAAATATTTGCATTTATTTATTTATTTTTATAATAAGCAAGAGAATAAAGAACTTTATTAATGTGTCAAAAAATTATTTGATCATTTCAGTATGAATTTGTTATTATTATTATTATTTTGCCAAAAGCTTCATATCTCTGCCGCCAATGGGTAAATCAGCTTCCAGTTGTATTTGTGCTCATGTAAAAATGATTGAAGAGGAATGATGTGTCACATGTACCTTACAGCACATTGAAATATTTTTTGTATATACCAGTTAGGGGGTCAGAAGTTGGGGTCAGAGCACAGGGTCAACCAGGATACAGCACCTCTAAAGCAGATAGGGTTAAGGCTTGAACCCCTGACCTTCTGAACCATAACTAAGTGCAATAACTATTTGAGCCACCACAGTTGAATTCACCTAACTTTTCAATTGAACAATCTATTGAAAGTCATTTGAATTGTCCTTTCCATCAGTTGTCTCCAACCTTTTTTGCACCACAGACCAGTCTTATGTAAAACCGGGCATTGCACGCTCGTAACAAACCTTAATAAAGTACAGAATTAATACAACATACCATAGTACAGAATCAGTGTGTAAGCCCTAAACTTGATTCCTTACAACAAGATGGTCTTATCTAGGAGTGATGGGAGAAAATGACACCCGAAGTGCATTCCTCATGTCCTGTCTGCTCCGTTATTTTGTTTTTGTTGCAGTCACTGCAGACCCTCCGTATCACAAAGATAAATTGTTGGAAATGGAAGCAGGGTTTCAGAGCTTTTGTGGCGATCTCAGGGTATTCCGCCTTGTTTTTAAACCAGAACGTCGGCAGAGTTGAAGTTGTCTCAAAACACACTTTTAAGACCACATCTATTATACAGAGTGGGCTTGGAGGATGTGAATCATATGTTGCTAAAAAACCCGTAATTTAAGCCGGACGCTTGGCATTTTCTTTTAAATGCACTTTTCTTTTTGTTGGTAGTCTAAGCGTCTCGTCTGCTGTCTCACTATTCGGTATCACTCATTTTAGCTAGAGTTAGCTTGTAACGTTAGCTTAATTTTATCAAAACCGATACAGAAAGAAGTGTAAGAAAGAGGTAAAGACGGAGGCTTATGGGAGATGATTTGATCATTTTTAAAAATAAAACACTGCACACTCTGAAAGTCAACAAAATGAAAACAGAGACATCAGTTTTTTTTTCATTCTTTCTGTGCAGCCCGGTACTAAATCATCTACAGCCCGGTACCTTTTTGCAGCTCAGCAGTCGGGGACCACTGCCTTACACAACACATGAAATGATACATATGATATACAGGGTATCTGAATTAATTATAATACGCAAGTCAGCTTGATTCTGTTAATCATGTGATTCGGGATAAGTACATGAAACCTCCTGACAAAGGACAATAACTGCAGTTGTGGTATTGGTTTATGAGCGCAATTAACAATCATGTCACGTAATACATTTCATGAACATAATCTGTTTTATTAAGTGTTTATTGACGTGACATGCTAATTGATTTATCTTCATTATCTTGGTCAGATATACAATAGAATCCAAACAGTCAGATCATAGGAATGATGTCCCGTACGACGGCAAAGGAATCTTAAAGAGCTAATCAATGAACTGAAAATCTGGAAGGACACGCTTCATCTCCTGCATACTCCCATTTCTTATGTTTGTTGTTCTCTCTCTCTGTCTCTCTCTCTCTCTCTCTCTCTCTCTCTCTCTTTCTTTAACACACACACACACACACACACACATATAAAGATGCACCCACACACACTCACACTCTCCTGCTAAGCTCTCAGCTGGATTTATGGATTAGTTTTTTTTTTTGGTGCACATTTTCTATGACCTAAATGTTGTAAGTCAGGTATCCCGCAGAGACTTGAATAGCCTCTTTATTTAGGCTGGTCTGAGAGCCATAATTGTGATGTATAGTAGGTCAGAATACTAACAAGGTTGTGACAGAAGCAAATACACACTCCTAACTGAAAATATAAAGGTTAGGCTTTAAAACTCCTACATGACTTGGACTTTAAGTGCAATTTGTACCACAATGGTGTTGTAATCTTAACCTACAGTATATACTTGGTCAGAAAGTGTTTGCTGTATATTAGTGTATATGTTAACTGCATCTAAAAACAGCCCTAGCAGTAAGGCAAATCACAGATTTATATTAATATGCTCTTTAATGATTATGTAGTACTGACCTGAACTTGGCCTTGTATAATGAATGCTTCAACATTTTAAGGCTAAAATTAAAACTAGAAACTAGAGACAATTCCTGGAGTAAGTGTAAAGTAGGGGCGCACGGATGCATCGCTTTTGAGGGGCAAAACTGTGAAAATGGCTTTGTAGGCCATAGGATTCCTGAGATATGATCGTTCACCTATCCTGGGTATGTGAGTATGTGTAAGTGGAGGGAGCATGGTTAGCTACGGTGCTGGCTGCATGGCTGACTCACACAAAGATAATGTAACCCAATATCTTCCATTGCCTTGACTGTGGTGCTTATTTGTTTATGTCTTGTGGAGTTTTAATTGTTAAATTTGAATTTTTTGGGAAAAGTCAGAAGACATGGCTGAAGGTTTCGATATACTGTAGGCTTTGTGGGTATGTGAACAAAACCGAGTGAGATTCAGCGAGAGAGAAACATAGACAGTTATTTTGCTATATGCTTCATCTAGAATGCCAATTATTTTCAAAGGAGAGAATTTGGAGAACGATTTAGAAGGGGGTTAAACGGGTTACCTATTTTTGATCGACATGAAACTGTTGAAAACAGTGGAGAGTTCAAGCTTTTCTGCTTGGACCAAAAATGAGCCACGGTATAAACGCAAAGCTCCAGACAAACATGAATCTTTAGGAGCCAGAATTGAAACTGCAGCTGTGAGGTTCAGGAAACTTAGTTATCTGTGCTTCAGTAGCATTATGTGGTAATGATGACTGAATACTGATTGAGTCTGGCAGGGATGACTATACCTGAGAACTTTCACTGCTTGATCATTAGTTTTCTTGAAAGTTGTTGATGTTGCTTGACAAAAATTAGCTAGCCAGCTACTGTAAGCTACTTCATACCTGTTAGTTAGCATGGCTAAATACCCAGGGAGTGAGATAAATTCAATAATGTTTCTTTTGCCCATTTAACATTAGTTTTCTTGCGAGTTGTTGATGTTCCTTGACAAAAATTAGCTACCTTTGGCTAGCTAACCAGCTAAGCTACTTCACACCTGTTAGTTAGCATGGCTAGGCAGGGAGTAAGAAAAGAAAATATTATTTTTCTTTTGGTCATTTAACATTAGTTTTCTTGAGAGTTGTTGATGTTCCTTGACAGAAATTAGCTACCTTTGGCTAGCTAGCCAGCTAAGCTACTTCACACCTGTTAGTTAGCATGGCAAGGCAGGGATTAAGAAAAGAAAATATTATTTTTCTTTTGGTTATTTAACATTAGTTTTCTTGAGAGTTGTTGATGTTCCTTGACAAAAATTAGCTACCTTTGGCTAGCTAGCCAGCTAAGCTACTTCACACCTGTTAGTTAGCATGGCTAGGCAGGGAGTAAGAAAAAAAATATTATTTTTCTTTTGGTCATTTAACATTAGTTTTCTTGAGAGTTGTTGATGTTCCTTGACAAAAATTTGCTAACTTTGGCTAGCTAGCCAGCTAAACTACTTCACTCCTGTTAGTTAGCAGGGCACCGGGCAATTTTTAAAAGATATGAAGAATAAAAAAAGGTAAAAAAAAAAAAGGTAAATTTTGATTTCAATAACATCTTGTCAGAAAAAAAAAAATCTCATCATACATTTTGCACACGCTTGTCAGCACATTCAATTTGGAAAGTGTGTGAGACTATTCAGGCACACGTGATAGTACAGAAGGACTGCTTTCAATAACAGGAGCGCTTGAGAAACGTTCACGAGAGTACATCAGTAGAACGGTCTGATGAACTGTCGTATTTTCACAAGCGCACTCGTTACTGAACGTAGCCCTGTTGTACTATCACATGGGCTCACGTAGTTTCATCCCAGGAGGCAGACGCAGCAGGGGAGAGAGTCTATCACAGGATTAAAGATGGCTGAATTTTTTTTTTTGTGAGGTACTGCTGGTGACTGTGGGATAAATACTAGTCCCTAAATAGGTTGACTGAGGTCCTGCTGAATGTTTTGATTTAATTTTTATGGGGATGTGTGAAAAACTGAGCCGAATCAGAAAAATGTGAATTTTGAGAAAACTGTCGAAGGCCCCCCTAATAAATATGTTATTAATAAAGTAAGACATAGTATAATCACTGGGATTGTGAAGCTTGGTATAAACAGAACATTTATTATAACAGTTACAGAAACATCAGAGTATCAGTGGTTTAAGAGGAAGCTGTTTTCCAGGGCAGACGTGATACTGCTCACAACACTATTCTTTGCACTATACATGCATTATTTTTTCTTGTTTATGAATAAATGACTAAGACTATGATGAAATAGAGAACTGACATAATTAAATGCAAACATAAACAAAAATTGTATGATGTAAATTTTTTTTTTTAAATTGCTAGATTGGAGAGATGTGGAAAAATCGATACGGTTATAAATCGCGATTCTTTTGTGTGGTGATTCATGTATCGCCACACTGACATTTAAAAAAACAGTTTTTACATTTACTGTATAATAGATATGAACCGCTCAATCATCCAGTGAGCAGAATCGGCTGGTTTTCAGTTTGATTGGCTGTGATTGGTCACCGTCAGATCAGCCTCAGATATAGACGATTCTGTACCGAGAACAGAAGCTTCAGAGTGGCGCAACAGAAACAGCGCTAATTTATTGTGTTACATTATCAAAAATCACACATGTTAAAGATTCCAATCTGCCTTTTTCTTCAAAACACCGCCAGCGCTAATTAGGCTAAACTCTAGTAGCTGATTGCGCCCGTGTACTCGTGCCCGCTAAACTCACCCGCTGACAAAGTTGAGCTTTGAAACTTTAGAGGCATTTGTGGCGGTAAAACATAATTTTTTATTAATCCTACAGGTGGCGCATTCTAAACAATTTTACATTTTCGTCCCGTGTGGTAGGAGTGAATTATATGCTTATTTGTTTAGAAATAATAATTATGTTGGAGGACAGAGATACTGTATGTGTTGCTCAGGTAAATGTTAACCTCTAAAATGTTATTTGAAGTTAGTTTATATTGTTTAAATGCTGTGTTTGGCTTTTAAGTGAGAAAACTAATGTTATATGCTACATTTAATTCTTTATTCAACTTTTTTAAGGGTTTAAAATTGTAACAAAATCGGGGGAAAATGCAACATCGAATCGAGATATTTATAAAATCGTGATAGTTATACAATCGCAATTTTAGACAAATCAGCACCGAGGTCTTGTAATAATCTCGGTTCGGAGGTGGTATGTTGTCGCGTAAGACAAGCAAAACAATTTTGAGCCCCTTTTTCCTATAACAGCATGTAAATCTTTATTGAAAATTTTTTTTCATAGTTTTCAGCACTAAGTCACTGTTTACTTCAACTTTCCCATAATTTCTGGTTTATCTCTGATATTTCTGTATTTCCTATTAAACCATTTGAGACCTACTTTAGAGATGGAGACTACTAATCTCTGATAGCTATTTATACATGTTCACTACATGAACTCTCATTTCAAGCTGAATGAAAGATTGTAAAACTTAAGGTGCTCTGGAGACTTGACCTTTTGCCTGGTTGCCAAGTATGGCAGGAATTTAGCAGCGAAAGAGGTTATGATAAAGCTGTGAATTATAATTATAGTGCTGTTAAAATGTGAGCATATAAAAGAGAGATGCAGAGATAGGGAGAGATAAATTGTTTCATAAAGTAAAGACATTTAAAAGGGTTTCAAATGTTAAAAACTGTATTAGGGTAGCACTGCAGTCTCACAGCTTCAGTGTCTCATTGTGCAGATTTACACATTCACCTCATGTCTAAGTCGTTCCATCCGCGTTAACGCTTTTTTTCCCCCCATGTTGGCAAGTACTGTAGACCGACTGGTCTAAATTTTACCTAGATGTGAATGATTGTTTGAGTGGGTGTGTGAGTTTGGTGCCCTTCAATAGACTGGCATCCTTTTTTGGGTGTATTGTGACTTCAACCAGGATAAAACGGTTACTGAAAAGGAATGAAGGATGGGTATAGACTCATTTCCCAGAAGATTCACGTTAAACAGAAAAGGCAGTACAGTCGGTGCTGAAGAAGGCTGCCATTCAGCGCATCAGAAAGACCTATTCATAGTGTCCAAGGGCAGATAAACACAGACAGCTGAGAATGGTGTTTTCAAGGACAATAAGATAGCCCTTACATGTTCACATGTGGTGCATGATGAAAAACAAAAAAACGGATTAAATGTAACGCCTTCTGTAATTATAAAACATGCCTATTATCCTGCAGTTATAACTTGCAGAATTTATTTACAGCAACAACTTATTGATATTTTTGTCTTATTTTTTTCCTTTAGACCTGCCATTCAAAAAATATCAATTCTAAAGGTCTTTACACACCAGAGGCAAATTTTATGAGCGATTTTTTTCTCTTTCGCTTGCCAATAATATTTTTCAAACCAATAAACTTGCAGTAGAACATTTCATATCAATGACGGAATGTCCCTGTGTGAAAAGTGACATTTTTTTTTTACCCCACCAATCACAAACGAGCCTAATGAAAGGCTATCAAAAAAAACTTTTGTTACAGCGATGCAGTTCTTTTTTGATGGCTGTCAATATTAACGTGTTAACGCATATGATTAATCTAGAATTTTTAACACATTAATATTTTTTTAATGCAAATTAATCATATGACCCAGTTTGACCTTAATGGCTACCCATAATCGACCCTGTTGATTTTTGGATCTGAAGACCCTGGTTCAATCCCCGTCATCGGTGGGTAGCCACACCCTATACTACCCAGCCACTGCATGTAGTCATGCATTTCTTTATTCTAACATTGCACATTTATACATGTACATCTGTAATACAGATACAGTACAATGTAATAAAAGTAAATCGGAGTATTTTAAAATTGTGATTAATCATTACATAAACAGTGAGTACAAGGACAATGTGTGGAGACGGATAGCTGAAGAGCTTTGGTATGACAATGATTTGTTTATACCCTGCTCAGTATTATTTATTTATTTTTTGTCTTAAATTCTTGTACTATGTGTAAAACGTCTGTGAAAACATCTTGAGCCACCCCTCATATGTTCATATGAAATGATACGAAACTAAATAAAATAAATGAGAACAAATATTTTACTATGACATTAAAAAAGATATCATTTAAAAATGGATTGTTTAGGTAGTATACAGTACTAGCAGTATACTAGTCACCGGCCTGATCATCTCTCATCATCTGCACCTGTTTCTCAAGGGTGCATGTCTTGGATGTTTTTATGCTTGAATGATTCACAATGGGTCATTGTGTAGCTTAACAAACAAAAAACATACATATTAAACTGCTCAGGTACAGAGACTGGACTGAAAATGAGAGACAAAAAGTTCTTCAGTAAGGCACACATTTTCTGTATTATATGTATAACATAAAATAAATGCAGCAATACTGTGTTTTGGCTATTTGATCACAAATTCCAGATAGACTACAGTATATAAGGTCTCCAATCTTCATCTCTAATGAAGAATGGAGACCTTATATAGTCTATCTGGAATTTGTTTGAAGATGAAGCCTTCTTTTTCCAGATACAATAAAAAAACTTTCTCATCATATATATAAATATGATAAAGAATTTTAGTGCAAAAGTGTTAAATAGCATTTTGAAGATACAATAAGTATTTATGTGAAACTCACCGTATATCCTACTTTCACAAGCTTTGAGCCAATATATATATATATATATATATATACACATATTCACATACAGTATACTCCATCCAGCCATACCTTTAAAACATATCTGGGGGTATGCTGTGGTGTCTGGCACCAGGACATTGGCAGCGGCTCCCTTGGTTTCTGTGATGTGGTTCCTCATGTACTCTCAATCGTATTGTGATCTGGGGACACTGGAGGACTTGTGCCTTTCTATCGTGTCCAGCATTGACTTGTACCAACAGCACAGACTAGGACCAGCAGTGATTTGTTTTGCGTTCGTTTTTCAGACACGGGTGAACCTTGGGTGCTCATGATCCTGTCACCAGTTTGCTGGTGTATAGTTAAAGATTAATGTTTTGTAGTTAACATGTCAGTGATCATAATGTTATGGCTTATTAGATTAGTCCCAGCTGATAGGAAGGCTATGGCAACTCAAATAGCCACTCTTGCGTCACAGAAAAGCATCTAAGCACATTATACCTTGAAGGAGAGGACCATGGATGTTAGCCAAGGACAAGAGTCTGAAGCAACAGTAAGCACAGGCTCACTGGAATTGGAAAAAGGCCACGTGAAGTTCTTTCAATCTTCAATTGTCTAGTTAATGGAAAGCCATGTGTCCATTGAAGCCGTAGATTCCTGACCAGAAAGGAACAAAAAGTTTTTTCAATTTTTTTTATTTATCCCTCTTCATATGCTTTGAACCATGAGGCACGCTGTCAAGGATCATTTTATTCATGCTGTACACTGATGGATAAAGAAATAGAAAGTGAGGGAGCTTGGTGAGAAAAGAAATGACGATGCAGTATGGAGGTAACACTGGGACTAAAAAACCTGATATATGAATTAAAACATGGAACAGACAGTATACAGAATATATGTTTATGTAATGTGTAGTCAGAAATTCTGGTTGCTTTTTAAATAGAATCATTAGCACTTTTTCACTCTTATAGCATATTGGGTGTTACTGGTGGCAGAGAGTGATCAAGAGAGAGAGAGAGAGAGAACGAGAGAGTGACCATAGATCGTTCCAGATGGTGCTTTATTAATAATGTATTTCCTTGGTAATTCACGCTCACTGGTGTATACGCAATTCGCACTAAGCAGTGAATTGCCTCTAAACACACAGTTATCAGGGGAGTTAGCGATAAACGAGAGCATCGGTCTTGGCAAGCAACGGGTTTCTCAACGCTTTGTGGTGCAATGCACTTGAAAATGTAAACTGTTTATATAGCGAGAGTAAAAATTTCAAAGATCACTTTACATTTACATGCATCCAGTTGGTATTTTAAAAGGTGTATTAAACTGAGACAATAGATGAGACAATTTGGGAAATTTTAAACTTGGGCCTTAGTAGGCCATCACTGTATTTACTACAACATGTAATTCTAATATTTTCCCATAACAGGAGGCATTTTTGAGTCTATCGAGAGTGGCCCGTCTGGTGCTGAAGAACTGGCCTTCAAATTTGCACTGAACACCATCAACAGGAACCGGACGCTGCTGCCCAACACCACGCTCACATATGACATCCAGAGGATCAATGTCTTTGACAGCTTTGAGGCCTCAAGGAAAGGTGGGGAGGAGAGAAAGGTTCACAAGCAATGCCACAAGGCTGTTTTGTTTCTGAACTACATTTAAATATATCATTAAAAATGTAATATGCTTTATCTTACAGTGGTTACTAATATCCTCAAGGGGTTGGGAGTGGGCTGGTTTGTTATTATAATATAATCCTAATTATACCCTTTGTGTTCCCCTGAGACACTGCTCCTCTTTCGTCGGCGATGGTAGAAATCACATAATGAACATGGTTTAGAGCCTAATCGGTGGCCTCTGTGGTGGCTTTTGTTATTTACAGAACAGCATGCATAAAATCAAGTCTGTTTTCATTTGTTACAGTTTCACACTGTGCCTGCTTCTTTTGCACCTGCTATAATACAGATTATCTGTGCAATTTTGTGTAGCTGTTGTTTTAGCTTCTAACACCGGTCTACACCCAGTCCTATAAGACTGAAATGTTTAAATAACTGATAATTAAAGGTCCGGTATTTTACTATCAATTAACCAAGTTAACACGGCTGTCAGAGCTCCCACAAAATGTGTGTGTGTGTGTGTGTATTAATGCTCCAGCTGAACTACCCTTCAGATAATGCGGTTTTCATACCTCAGTCCCCCTCTGTTTCACTCCTCCAAATGCACTGTTCAGTGTTTATGCGAATGAGCTCCTGCTGAACCACACTCCTCCAGAGGACTGAAGAGCAACAAGCTGGGAAATGGGATCTTCTTACGAGGTCAAAATAGGGGAACATCTAATTACTTGTTTAAACCCTAGTATAAAAATGAAAAAGGACAAAAACTGAGTTGTTTTTTTGGTTGGACAAGCACAGTGTAGGCTGTATAGTTACGCAGTGTCGCCTTGCACCTCCAGAGTTGTGGGTTTGATTCCCGTCTCGGGTCTGTGCGCATGGAGATTGGAGAATGTTCTCCCCGTGCATGGTAGGTTTCCTTCAGGTACTGTGGTTTCCTCCTGCAATCCAAAGACATGTAGATTAGGATAATTGGCGTTCCCAAATTGCCAGTAGTGTGTATGTGTGTGTGTGTGCCCTGCGTTGGATTGGTACCTTGTCCAAGGTGTACCCTTCCTTGTGCTCCTGGTCTCCTGGGATAGGGTCCAGTCCCCCCACAACCCTGTATACTGTAGATTAATACCCCTGTCTCACCTACATGGTTTGACCCGGGGTGTTAGGCACCACGAGCCACTGCGAGTGACTGCCCGATGTCCTGCGAGGTTCCGCCGGGTCCGCGAGCTTCTGCGAGGACCGCCAAACAAAGTAAACCTTAATTTTTTATGCAGAGAGATTGAAAACGTAGTCACTTCTCCAAAACTCGTGGTGAATCGTGATGAACCATACTTGGCCGCCCCGTGAAACCGTGCTACCACATAAACGGTGCAAGCTGTATAGACAATAAATGAATTAATTTACTGTGTAGATCCATCTTAATGTCTAAAACTGTCTAAAATGTGAATTTGCCAAAATAGATCACCTTTAAATATTTTTTTTTGTCATGACTGACATCCTGTACCTTCTCTCAGCAGCTTGTGAGCAGCTCTCTTTAGGTGTGGCAGCCATATTCGGGCCATCACACAGTTCCTCAGCCAATGCAGTCCAGTCCATCTCCAACGCATTAGGAGTGCCACATATCCAGACCAGATGGAAACACCAAATATCGGATAATCGTGACTCATACTATGTCAGTCTTTACCCTGACTTCTCCTCACTCAGCCGTGCCATCCTGGAGCTCGTTTACTTCTTCAGGTGGGACACAGTTACGGTGGTGTACGACGACAGCACAGGTGAGAAGGGAAGATAATCAATAATGTAATACTGTAGATCTTTTAATAGATATTGAGGGGTTTGTTGTAAAAAGTGTCAAACTAATGGTTTCTGTAATGGTGTTGTATCATATGATAATGTGTATACAATTATTCCATGGTCAATGGTAAAATATGAAGATGTTTACATTTACATGCACATCATTCAACAGAAGTGATGATTTAATTGTGATTCCTGATTCCTTTTATTGATTATGGGAATAAAATAAAATAATAATGCTGAAGCTGTAGTATACAGACTGAAAGTATTACCGGGATATTGTTATCTGTAATCCTGCTGTGCAATTTGTTCTGAGAGATTAAATCACATATCCTATGACAATTTAGTCAGATTATTAAATTACACCACAATAACTAATGATGTCAATTACTTTCTGTCCTTATGTAATTACTCTATATTAGGACGTACGATACAGAAGGGATCCAGTTCTACTTATTAAACCTGTTTTTACAACATGCAATAAAAAAGAGGAATGTTTAATTTAACTACAGAAATAATACAGACTTAAGCTAAATGTATCTTTCATCATTTTATGTGGCATTTAATCTTTAATGGCATTTAATCAAGCAGCGTAGGCTCTAGGGAATAGCTGATTTGTCTTTTTCTTCCCTTTGTGTGTCATAGTGTTTATCCCATGGCTGGAAACACATGCTTACAAGATGAATGAAATAATGCATAATATGAATAGATGAACAGAAATTCTGAAAAGGTTCCACTGAAGAATTGTAATTGAAGTAGAATTAATAGGAAAAACCCTTACAGCATGGACTAGGACTAAACAGAAGGAAGGCAGACTTGGGACAAATCAAAAAGGGACTGGTCGCTTTCCAGTGATTTTAATGTACTATGCAACTATGCACGAAGAAAAACTTGTCTCTGTCTGTTGTTGTTGGTCTTTCGGCTGCTCCCGGCAAGGGGTCGCCACAGCGGAATATCCAGTCCACACAACAACTTGGCA
>JAQMYI010000004.1:19801255-19811352 GCA_030014275.1 Clariallabes melas | reverse complement strand
TGACGACTCTATGCAGCTAGCAGACGGTTGGTTTAGCCTGTTTGTCTGCTCCCTGGCCTGGGCTCTGGGTAGTCACCGATTAACCAGGCGTCTTCTGAGAATATGAGCTATACTACAGGAAATGAGAGCAGCACTTTCCCGAGTGGGATGGACACCATCCCGCCCTAACAGGCCAGCTTTGCCCTCAAATTTATGATATATAAGCAATTTCCCTCTGGGATTAATAAAGTTTTTTGAATCTTGAATCTTGAAAGGTACTCCAATTATCTATAAAGCTGCTATAAGCTATGTCGCCACGTCTCATTGCGATGGGAGAAGATCATAGTACTTCGTCAGACATCGCCTTCACTAATTTAAACACCTCTGTAAAGTTACTCTTAATAACCTCTGACTGATGAAAGCATGTATCGCTAGCTCCAGCATGTACCACTATCTTTAAGAACCTATGCTGTCCTAGATCCCCAAGATTGCCTGCTATGTCCAGTGCTCGGCTCCCAGGATACACCTAACCACTGCCGCTGGCGCCCCTAAAGGCCTAGCTAATTTCACATGCCTCAGTATAGGTTCTCCTATAACCAGAGCTCTTTCAGGTTTCTCAGAGGGTGCATCAATGAGGAGAGCAAATCTGTTGGACAAGTGAAGCTCAGAGGAGGTGTGCTCCCTTGGGCTAGCCTTAGCGTTAGCCACTCGCCCCACTGTGAGGGCTCTAATGCTGAAGTCGGGGGCTGGCTATCTCAGCCTGCGGTATCCAGACTTTCTGCTACTGGAATAACACTGCTTTCGTGCTCTCCAACCCTCTCTAAAGTCTGGATGCGCTCCTCTAACCCCAGTATCTTCTCCGTCAGAGTGCTCACTAACACACACCTATCACAAATAAAGTTATCGCTAAACACCCTGCACTCTACACACTGAACATTTACATTTAAGCATTTGGCAGATGCTCTTATCCAGAGCGACTTACATTTTTATCTCATTATACATCTGAGCAGTTGAGGGTTAAGGGCCTTGCTCAAGGGCCCAACAGTGGCAACTTGGTGGTTGTGGGGTTTGAACCTAGGATCTTCCGAACCGTAGTCCAATGCCTTAACCACTGAGCTACCCCTGGCCCCGGTACAACAAGCTGAACAAGCTGAATGTTAGACATGATAACATACCTGCGTCAGAGTTGGATTCCGCTTGTTGTTCTTAGATGAGGAGATACGCGCATTCTCCGAAAAAGCTCAAAAAACGTAAAAAGGCAAAAGTCCAGTAGTATTACAATGTAAAACTAGTTAAAATTGCTATTTAGTATAAACGGAAAAGGCAGTATAAGTTAAATGCTGATACAAACAAACGAGGAACTTACACGGTAACAATATGAAAACAGGAAGCTACGTCACATTCCTCACATTTCAGGATTTAGACCTCATTGCAGCACAGAGACAGCGCTTGTTAAATTAGTAAATGAAGGGAAAGCCTTTTTCAGAGTTGCCTCTCTTGGATTATGTTACTTGACCTGAATGTAGCTTTTAACCCCATTAATCGTAGTATTCTTCTTCATAGATAGAAAATGTAGTAGAAATTAAGGGAATGATCCTCTCCTGACTTAAATCCTATTTGAATGATTGTTATCAGTTTGTAGATATTCTGCCTGTTCTTAAGTTTTCAAGTTAGATGTTCCACATGGTTCGGTTTTAGGCCCACTGCTTTTTTCTTTTTACATGCTTACTCTGCGCAACATAATTCGTAACCATGGTATTAGTTTACATTGTTATCCTGATGACACACAGTTATAATTCTTAGCAAAACCATTTGAGAGACACCAACTTAATAAAGTTGAGGAATGTGTGAAGGACATAAGAGATAGGAAGCTAATTAACTTCCTTTTGTTTAATCCTGACGAGACAGAAGTACTGGTACTAGAACCACATGCAGCTAGAAGTAAGCTTTCTGATCACACTGTAACACTGGATGGCCTTTCAGTTTCATGATGTACATGATGTTTCACCAAGTAAAAGACCTTGGTGTGATTATTGACTCCAATCATACATTTGAAGCTCATATAGATGATATATTACCAGGATAGCATTCTTTCACTTCAGAAATATTGCCACTACACAACAAAGAAAAATTAGCAAATGCCTTTGTCACAGTTGGATTATAGTCTAGATGTTCACCTAGACACATAATCAAGCTCCACTTAGTCCAGAAGAGTCCTTATAGAACCAGAAGATATGAACACATCACCACTATCTTATTCACACTCCACTGGCTCCCAGTGAAATTTCTACTATTGACATATAAAGCAATGGTCTCGTGCCACAGTACCCGAGTGAACTGCTAGTGTCTTACAATCCACCATTCTTACTTCGATCAAAAAAAGGATGCAGTCTGCCTGTCAGTAATGCATATTATGAAAACTACAGTAGGGCAGAGCTTATTTCTACAAACCCCCGAAGTTATGAAATAACCTTCCAATTAATGTTCAGGACTCTGACACAGTCTCAGTTTTTAGATTTGCCTTAGGTAAAAGAGCAGACCTGGAGGACCATGGACGTAGTAGTAAAGTATTATGGTGAACTGGTATGTTGAGATGCTGTCTTCCCCACTCTCATTGATCACTTAAGTTTGTTGAGAGTGGAGTGACTGGTTGCTTTACATCCCATGAAGCACTCATGTCTCTGTTGCCTTTTGGTTCTCTAAACTCTAAATGAAATATACATTCACCTTATACATTACAGTTGTAATGATCAGCTTTGTTATGAAAACTTAGTTACACAAAAACGGGGTCTAGAATCTAACTTCCGGTGTGGTGTAGGCCTAGCATAACAAGAAAAGACAAACAATGACAAAGTGTATTAAGTGACAAAAACAAACCCAAAAGGTGCACCACAAAAGCCCAATATATACCAAATATAACGAAATGGATGTGTGTGTGTGTGTGAATGGAAGAAAATCTCCAAAGTCTGGGTTATTGTTGCGTGTATTTGCATGTGTGTGGCGGGAGAGATGGCTTGGTCTAACCGGTATGATTAATTCAGTCCGGGAGCAGAAAAACAGAGCAAGAGGTTTAGTGACTGACTCTGGTAATGATAAATCCAGTACATTGGGATAATCCACAGAAATCCCTTGTGTACACACAGTACAGTCTCCTCATACTCTCCACCCTGACCTGTTTGCCAGTTCCTCATTTATGTCAGGTCACATGACCCGACACGTCATCGGGATTCCCTCGCGCTGCGGCCGCGCATGCTCGTGAGAGCTCAACCACGGAACCAAAAACTGTCAATGGAACAAACTAAAACCTATTGGGCTCATTTACCGGCGCAGGTGAGCTTTAATTAATTAATTAATTTCCTGCTTTATAAAATGACCCATTTATGTGGCTGTGCTACACAGTATTTGACTGTGACCATACTGTTATCTCTTTCTCTCTCTCTCGCTGTCTCTCTCCACTGTCTCACTGTCTCTACACATGGCACTCCTGAGCTCCCAGTGATCTATGCTCCCTCTGGACCTGTCTGATCTTGTTGCATGGAGGCCATGCATGGTCTGCTTGGGATGCGTGTGGTGACTGGGCACGGTTCCACTTTACCATGAAGGCAGTCTTGGACTCGGCTGATTCAGACAGCTGTTCTCTAATGATTTGTGACTGCAGTCGCCCAATAGTTCAGGAATGAAATTCATATTGTAACTGAGCCTTTACCAGTGGAGCTAGAATAAGGGAACTCTCCGATCCAGGATAATAACAGAGCATTAAATTTAAGTGTGAGGAAAAAGGACCATTTGGCTTAACCTAAATTGAGTTGTTTGATAGACATCACAGAGGACTCCTGTCTGAGGCCACAATCAAGGGAGCGCTGTGAGGGGCCGAAGAGTGAACTGCACAGCAGCTTCTGCCAATGTGGGCCCGCACTGCCACTCTGCCAATGTGGGCCTGCGCTGCCACTCTGCCACCACTCATCAGCCTGTGCCCGTATGCCAGCAGGGCACTGCGCACAGTCCAGCAGTGCACACGTTTCCTTCACTTTTTACATTCCTCCCTCTGTGCTGTCCGTGTGGCAAAGACCATTATTATAATGAGCAGTTCAGTCAAAAGTGACCTACTTGGCCACGTTAAAAATATTCCCCCATATCATGTTAATGCTTAACTGCCTCAGAGGTGTCTAGGGTCCAATTAATCAGTGTAAGTCCCACAAGAGAACTGTCAGACCATAGGGATAGAGTCCATAGACATTTAAGGCTTTTCTCTTTTCCTCAACTCAATGCGAGAGTCATATTGACCAGCCAAATCAGTCAATTTCGCAAAAAAATCTCAGGGACCTTTTCCTGGCCACTGTCGCCCTCAGCTTGCTCATCAGGGACAATCTGATCATTTTGATTCATACACATTTTATACACATTTCCATAATTTTCTTTTTATTCTATAAGTCTGCTTTGCGACAATGACGATTGTTAAATGTGTGTGAAAAAGAAATTTGAACTGAATTGATGATAAACATGGTATATCAATTATTTTTAAACTGGATAGTAATTCTGAACACATCTTCAGCATTTAGGTACAAATCTACAACATCAGTATTATTTAAAGACTGTTACATCAAAAAAATTATGGTGCATTTTTTATTCTATATAATTAGTAAATGAAATACCTTAGGTAAACATTCTGTTCAGCTGGTGACGGACTCTTCTCTTCATGGCTGCAGTGAGTGTACTTGTTTTCAAAGCCTTTGGAATTATTTTATTAATGTATTTGTCTATGTACTTTTACGTTTGTGGAACTTGTGTATCACAGAAAGACTCTGTAGATATTTTACACAGTCCCCATGCCTAGATCTATCAAAATAATGTATTTCTTTTATGTAGCTCGCCTTTTAAATAACCATCTGCTGAATTCTAGAGATGTCAGTGCAATGAAGGAACACCTAATGGACCAAACACATTTAATGTCCTCGTAATGAATTAAATTAAATAAAATTTTATTTGTTTAGGGCTTTTAACAATTGCCATTGTCGCAAATTATGGAAGGATATATGAAATGTGAATATGTATGAAATAAAATGATTAGATAGTCCCTGATGAGCAAGCCGAGGGCAATTGCGGCAAGAAAAAAAACTTAGCTGAGATGACAATAGGAAGAAACCTTAAGAGGAACCAAACTCAACAGGAGGTGACTCATTAGAAAGGAGGTGTGCAAATTTCTGCTCGCAGACTTTGTATATCCTTGACTATGGTTTGTTTTAACCAGAGTTATGTAAAATATGGCGAAGGGGACAGAGAGGTTTGCATAAGTTCTTTTCACCTGAAGGACAACACATAAGCTGGTGAGATCATGCCTGCCAGAGTTGATATGTGTCTTTTTTATTTTTTTCTCATTTCTTTATGTGCTTTTTTTGTTAGACTGTTACGCCCTGGTCTAGGTCGGGCTGTAACAGGAGTGAAAAGAAAGAAAGGGGGTGAGACCAAAAGTGCTTTTGCTTAGTGTTTATTTCCAAATTGTGAATAATCAAATACCGAAAAGGTGGCTGTAAGCTTCAGAAGCCGACAAGGCCAAAACAATAAACCAAATTCCCTCTACCTAGTACCAAAGTGAAATAACTTACCTGCACCAAAAATAAAGAAACAGAAATACAAAATTCTTCCCTTACTCCCTAACTAACCACAAACCAAGAAAAAACAAGGTGTAAACAAAATGGCGTCAACCTGATCCTTGAAAATTGACAAGATAACTTGTCACGAACTTGTAGAAGAAACAAATCTGTCTGCGGGAACTGTACACACCAAAACCACTTGCACATTACAGAAACCTGGCTGGGAGTTATTGCAACATCCCCCTTACAGTCCTGACCTCGCTCCAAGCCATTTCCAGATGATTGCTCCATTAAAGGAGTTTCTGGGAGGCAGTCTGATCATGGCTCATCTACCCTGGTGGTATCCAAGCACTAGTGAAACACTGGGATAAGTGCCTTAGTGTAGCAGGGGATTGTATAGACAAATAAAAGGAATTTTTACTCTCAGAACTGTTCTGCGCAATCAAAAGTCTCGGTTTGAATTGAACACCACTTATGGTAACAATGCACTATTAAAACCAACCATACTGGATTTATTCTACTGTATATAAAATGAAAAGCACAGCTATTTTCACAGCTATACAATTTTAAAACATCTAAAACGCCTCATTGTGTTCTCTGAAGGCTTCGTGGGACGGTCTGACGGGACGAGTTCTCTTCAACAAAACCAATGGCTTGAGAACAGACTTCGATCTAGACGTAATCAGTTTAAAGGAAGATGGCCTGGAAAAGGTACTGTGTATTTCTCTCTCTCACTCTCTGTCTCTTGCATATCTATGTACAGTCTACATTTGTTCATGTGAATATTAAATATGCGTTCGTCCTTTGGATCAACAGATTGGCACATGGGAGCCTCTGATTGGCTTAAACATGACAGAGCATCACAAGAGTAAAGCCACCAATGTTACAAACTCTTTGTTCAACAAATCACTAAAGGTCGCCACTATTCTGGTAATGACACACACTTCTAAAAAAATTATTCATTTTTCATCTCTGATTGTTTAGTTATTATATTGTTTAAGATGATGACATCTCAAGCTGTGAAATGAAAAACATTAGTCTGCATCTGCAGGTTCCACTTTAATTTAAAACCAGATTATAAAACCACTTACGATGATCATCGTCGTTGATAATTTGTTTTTTCTCGTTCTGCACTCTACAAAACACAGATCACTCAGAGCGCATTTCAAATTCTCTCCAAGACAGTAGAGTTTGAGGATAGTTTTTCATTCCTTTTATTGCTTATACATACAGGAGGAACCCTATGTGATGTTTAAGAAGTCGGATAAACCTCTCTGTGGCAATGACCGCTTTGAGGGCTATTGCGTGGACTTGCTGCGCGAGCTCGCCAACATTCTCGGATTCCATTATGAGATCCAGTTGGTAGAGGATGGGAAGTACGGAGCGGTGGAGGAGACCACGGGCCAGTGGAACGGCATGGTGCGAGAACTTATAGACCATGTAAGTCTTTGTTTTGGTTTCACATGGACTTCATAGAGCGTACCTCCATAGATTTCCATAGATGTCGTGTTTATTTACATCAATCATCCATAAAATTGAAACCATTAACATTAAAACCACCTAGAGTTTAGGTTCTCCTCATGTCACCGGGGTGGCTCTGGCCCTTTGAGGTGTGGCTCTGCAGGGCTTCTTGGGGTGTGCTGTAGTGTTTGGCATCCTTTGGGTGTTGTGGGTTGCGGGATGGGTCCTCTGTGGATCTGTGGACTTGTTTGTCCAGCACATCTCATGAGTGCGCGGTCAGATTGTGATCTGGGTTGTTCGAGGCTGGGTCGACAGGCTTGGGCTCTTTTTCTGCTGTGCTGTGTATGTGGTGTGTTGTGATGCAATGGGTGTTCTGTTGTCTTTCTCTCTGGTCCAGCATTGATTTTTTTGCCGATTTGTGATGCTTTGGCTTTTCCTGTGGGATCGAACCAGTCGGGCTAGCCTTTACTTCCCACGGGCTTGGGTGAGCCTTTAGTGCCCATGATCTTGTCACCAGTTTGCTGGTGTATAGTGAATATATGAAAACTGACCATAGACCAAATTACAGTTTGACAAATCGTTTGTACATCTGAGAACAGATAGGTGCCACAAATTAAAATATTTTAGGTTTCATATACTGCATACAAACCTTAAAATCGATTAGTCCTAACTGTATGTGGCACATTTGGTCCAACATCATATTATATTGACTCTCCAGACACAGTAATGGATTCAGTTGCAGAGTTTATTAAAGTACCTGACAGTCCAGGCCAGTTTGCCAGGTCAGCACAAAATGGCATGGCAAGAACAATAGGGTTGAGCAGATAATGAAGAAAAACATGGCCAAGTCTTCGGAATTATTTGCATCTAACCTGCAGTTTAAATACACAGTTGTTGGCCAGAAGTATTAAAACAACATATGCTATGTATTATACTGTAGTTCTCCCTGTGCACTAAACAACTGATTTCCCTAATTAGCTCTCGCTTATCTGGCTGTAGAGTTGTGCTAATTAACTGAACAACTAGTGAAAAACTGTCTATGTGACAATGGTCTTCAGCTCCTGGAGCCATGGCCCTAGGTCATCTCCAGACATAAAGCCAATAGAAAACCGTTGGAGAATGGTGAAGAAGGCAGGAGCAGTCAAGAAACTGTCTTCTGTACATGATCTTCAGGAAGCAATTAAGCAGGCATATGGATTGAGAAAGTGACACCAGAGTACTGCAGATGTCTTTCTGACTCTCTGCCCAGCTGCATCAAGCAGGTTTTGAAGAATAAAGGACTTCATATTAAATATTGATTATTGTATAGCACTTTCACTGCATAAAATAACTAATTATTCTTAATGTCTTGATTGTTATTATTTTAAAAAATGTAGAATGTCAATAAAACATTAAATTTCACTTTGGACACCACTATTTTTGGACACCACTGTAGGCATACTGTAAATAACAGTAAACTTCAAAGGTATGAAAGCAGTACTGAAGTTAGTACTGATGACTTTTCTGGTTGGTGTGAGAAGGTCTGCTGGAATAAAACCATTTCTGCACTGCTGGAATGTTCATTTGACCAGGAGTTCATGGGAAAAAATGAGCTTTTCCCAAATGCAGTGTTTTCAAAAAGTAGGTTTTTGGCCCATTAAATGAGATCCTCAAGCAGTTGCCACTGTTGGGCCCTTCAGCAAGGCCCTTAGCCTTGTCATTTCCCGGGGTGCTGTATCATGACCAGTGCTACTTTGTAACGCGTTAGAGTACTTGGATTACTTTTTTGATGTAACGAGTAATCTAGCACGTTAGGTCCGCTATTTAAGTACTCAGTTATTTAGTTACTTTTTCAAAAATGTAATCCGTAATTTAGACAATGTACGTAATTCGTGAGCCAGACAGCAGTCATTCCCAATCCATTAGTGTGTGCGTGTGTGTGTGTGTGAAAGTCGTCCTACAAGCCCCGCCCCCGATACCCCACCCCCCTCTGTTATTCCTGCTGTTATTCCTGCTGTTATACCCCCTATGCGGTTTGACTATGCGAGGGCCGACGCGCGGAAAGATGCGTCAAAAATCACAGCGCCAAAACTCGCGGTGAATCATGATGAACCGTACTTACGGCCATCGCGCGAAACCACGTAGGTGAGATAGGGGTATTAGTAGTTAACAGATTATGGGCCAAACTTCGCTGAGTGATGATGGTAGAATAATTATAAAGGACATTACTAAAACAACATGCATGAGGAATCACAAAGGAGTTTTTATTTCATTTCTAACTAGATACTTTTATCAGAAAGTAACGCTGTAATGTAACTGATTACAAAATTACTGTCTTTAAAAAGTAATGTAATTACTTACTTTAAAACGTAACATCCCCCAACACTGTTAATAAGTGACAGAGAGTTCTATATGACTGATTACATTAAAGCTGATCAGCTTATTTTAAGCTTTAACCTTTTAACTGTTTCTAAAAACACTTTTCACGTCAACGACAGGTACGTGTGCTAGTGTATTTTTAATGTAATGTAGCTTCTGCACTTGAGGATGCTGATTTGGAGAAATCTTATACAGTATGACTGAATAAGACTATTCTATACTACTGCTACTATATGGTTTGTTGTTTATTTGAACATAAAAAAAAAAAACATTTTCTGAGATATTTTTCATCTGAGGCATTGCCTCGCACAATTTAGGGGAGCACTGAGACCTGTGCTAACTAAAATATGGGACCAAATAATAAACGTAAACCCTGTTAAAGATTATAAATCTTTTGACCGATCAGAATGTGGTCATGTTGAAAATTTTAATCAGGTCACTTCCTGACACGTTTTTGTGTTCCACAGATTATCTCATCACTAGAGGACGACCCCGCAGCTCAGAGCAAGCAGCCGACCCTTAGACTCCAGCAGATTGCAGCCACGCTGGAGAACAAAGTCACTGATCTTTAGTGTCAGAATGGATTTATTATTGTCATTTCGGTTCCATAGCCACTACGTTTCCAGCTTGTGCTAAGGTCATCAAGGTCACTTCCTGTGGAATTCGCATCGCTAGTGTCTTACGGTTCAGCATTTCTGTGTGCTCAGA
>JAQMYI010000004.1:19742185-19753007 GCA_030014275.1 Clariallabes melas | reverse complement strand
GTAGAATGTAGAAAATAAATCACTAAACAAAAACAAAGAAATTTGTAAGTGACCCCAAACTTTTGAACGGTAGTGTATGTGAAGTGTGTGTGTATATACAACCCCCATGGGAAAAAAAACAAAAGAAAAAAGAATACATTTCCTGCCTTTTGTAGTTTATCCATTTTTGCTTTGGTCGGGGATTAAAAATCAAATCTGATTTTTCCCCAAATGTGACCTCATATAAGGGGAGATCTTCCCCTGGCTTTTTTCTCAGCTCTACCCTTCTCTCTACCGATGTGGCTCAGCAGTAGCTCATTTACATAAGCGTGATGCATAAAATCACCAGATTCAGAAAATAATAAGATTTGCCTCCTACATCCCACTAGATGGAGATAGAGGCCAAGTGTATCCTCATGGGAATTCAGTACTAAAGATTTCTGCTTAGTTTGACCATTTTATTTCATAATCAGATAACACTGTTGGAAGGACCTTTGAAGGTCTAGACGCCTTGATGTATAAACACGTCTGTGTTCTCATTAATAATATCATGTAGTATCCGCAGACTGCGAGACACTTCACCTGGACCCCCTTTTTTTGTATGGCTTTCTAATATCATTGATTTTGTGTGTGTTTGAGGGCGTGTGTGTGTGTGCGCTTGTGTATGTGCGTGCGTGTCAGTGTCCATGTATGTGCCTGCAATATCTGTCTGTGTGCAAGCAGAGGGAGCTGAATAGGTGTGGGGCAGGGTGTCAGGTGAACCTTGTCTTAATGCCCTTTATTGTAGTCCGCTGCACTCATGTAGGTTATTCATGACTTGTGTGTGTGTGAGGGGGGAAAACTGAGCCGTAGACATTCCCATACTCTTATATTACTGTGCTAGTTTTGCAGATGTGTTTAGTCATCCTGGCAACAGTCACTTTGTAATAGCAGAACGACAGAGACAGAGGCAGACTGGCTGTCTCAGTGAGTGGATTTTGCTTCTTTTCTTTTCTTTTTTTTTTTAACCCTTTACTATATGTCTTACGTTAACATATCTGCTATAGTGTGCTCCGGGTTCTAGGATAGAGAGAAAGAGAAAGGCTTCTTTTTAGCCCAGGCTTTGTGTGTGTGTGTGCTTGAGCGAGAAAAGAGAGAGAGAGAAAGAACGGGTCTCAGTGTCATGTCTGTCTGGCTATTCACAAGTCCCCGATATCTGTTAAGGACTGAACGTGATGTGATCTTTCATTGGTCAAGGTCTCTGGAACGAGATGGCAGAATGCTGGAAAAGTGTGAGAGAGAAAGCAGGAGGCAAAGGATTCAGACAGAGCCAAAAGCGAGAGTGGGAAATGGACTGAGTTAATAAAGGAGGGATAGAAAGAGAGAGAGGGAGAGAAAGAGAGAGACCGCAGGAGTGAAGGAGGAGTGCGTTCATGCCAAGGCTCACGTAGGCCTGCACAGCTGCGGAGCCACAGTTGCTACTCCAATCACACTGCAGATCACACCTCTTGCCTCTTGCACTAAATGTGCTTGTGTGGGTGGACGTGTATGCCTATGCCCTTGACTTTGTAGGTTAGGCTATCTAAATAACCCCTTACCTCATACAGTGCAAGACATGCAGTTAATGTTTTCAGTGGAGTGTGTGTGTCAGTCTGTATACACTTACTCAATGAAAAATGCTTTTTCCCCCCCCCTCTCTCTCTCTCCTTTCTTTCTTTTTTCTAAGCCCACACACACATTCATATCCACAGAGTGTCAGATGAGGTCTTCGAGCCTTGAGGTGTATGTGTGTATGTGTGTGTGTGTGTGTGAGAGAGAGAGAGGTTTTTTTTTTTTTCCGTCAGAGTGAAAAGCAAAGATTACTTTTTTGTCATAACCATGTTACTGGTTGTACTGCATAATGACATGTCTTGACAAGTCATTATACTTAAGGATATTTTGCATGAATGAATCATTCCTTCTGCCGTTACTGAAGGCTTTTGGCTCATATGATCACTGAACAAACAGATCAAAGCCGGTTAGCGTAATGGCCCTGAGCGTTTGTAACTTGTGTGTGTGTATGGTGTTGACATTTCAGTAAGGGCATGCCCATGGTTCCAGTGTATTAGGTTGTAATTTATCTTCGAAATAAGGCCTATAGTCTATGAGTCTTGTTACATCGATACTACATGGGGGGTGAAAACAAGCATGAATTAAGATGAAATTAAAACCAAAACTAGCAAGCTATTAAATCTGTATTAGCATTAGACCAAATTAGCTAGCTGCCGTACACGAGGCGCGGTCAAGTAAAACCGGCACTTGTAATTAAACTTCTCGTAAATGTAAAGATTGACATTTACACATGACTTCAAGCACAGTACGGTGATGAGACTAAAAGATTTGAATGTTTTTTTTTTTAAAAAAAGGCTGTATTTCCACGAATGACGATCCCGATGATCCAAGGTCATCAAATGTCATCAATTTGCGAAGGAAATGCGTCTGTCTATGGAAACCAACACCACTTGGAACTGGGTATGGGAGTTATTGCCACATCCCCCTACAGTCCTGACCTACATTTCCACATGTTCGGGTCATTAAAGGAGTTCCTGGGAGGCCAGTGTCTTAGACATGAAGCAGGCAGTTCTTTGTACTAAGAAACTTTTCTACCATGATGGTATCCAAGCACTGTGGTAAGTGAAATGTTGGGATACGTGCATTAGTTTAGCAGGGGATTATACTGTATAGAGAAATAAAGAGAGTTTATACTGTTATTCTCTCACTCACTCTAAATCATCGTCTATATCGCTTTCTCTCTAGACAGTATCCTGTATACAGGGTCTGGAGCCAATCGCAGGAGACCTAGGGCACAAGGCGGGTAAACCCTAGATGGAGTGCCAATCTGTCGCAGGGCACACACACATACTCACACGCTCATTCACACACTACGTGCAATATAGCAATTACGCATAATCTGCATGTCTTTGGACTGTGTGAGGAAACTGGAGTACCCAGATGAAACGCACCAAGCACGAGGAGAACATCTCCATGCAAACTCCATGCACACAGACCTGAGGCAGGAATCGAACCCCGACCCCGAGGTGCTAGGCGACAGTGTTAATAGTTAGTCACTGTGCCGCCTAGTTCTGTTATTCTGCACAATCAAAATCATTCATTGACGTGATGATCATTTAATTTTGGATCATCTGGTTAACTAAAGTGATGAGAATTGCATTCCTTACATGTAAAAAAAAAAACTGATAGTAAAGTTCAGAGGCGGTGTAGTGGTTACCACTGTCGCCTTGCACCTACAGGGTTGGATTCCTGGCCAGACTTGATTCCCGTCTCTGTGTGCATGGAGTTTGCATGTTCTCCCCGTGCTTGGTGGGTTTCCTCCGGGTTCTCCGGTTTCCTCCCACAGTCCAAAGGTATGCAGGTTAGGCTAATTGGCGTTCCCAAATTGCCCGTAGTGTGTGAATGTGTATATGTGTGTGTGTGCCCTGTGATGGATTGGCACCCTGGCCAGTGTGTACCCCGCCTTGTGCCCTAAGCCTCCTGAGATAGGCTCCAGGTCCCCGCGACCCTGTCTACAGGATAAAGTGGTATAGAAGATGAGTGAGTGAGAATGAGTGAGTAAAGTTCAGATTCGTGTTACACCAAAAAATGAATTTGTCATGTAATTACTCAAGTAGGTTTTTCCCCAGGTTTAATTCATTCACATTCATCTACTTGATCCTTACATTTACTCAATTTAAAGGTTTTTGTACTCTTTTAGAGTGTTTTAATACAAAGACTACATGTTCCTGTGATATATAATATAAAGTATTTTTGAAAAAGTATCTGATGAGTCACTGTATTCTCCTGCAAGATAGGATTTTTTTGGTAAGTCGAAGCTATAGCCTTAATCTTGCAAAATAAGTTTCTGAAATTCCCGTGTTGGTTTTCTGTGTGTACGTGGTGATACTTTACAAAGGACTGTCCTTGGGCACACCCGAGTATCATATTACGAATATGATCATGTGAATATTCGGGGAAAAACTTATCAAGCAAGAAAACTGATTTTTTTTCTATGAACACAAAATACTAATTCACAAACAAAGCTTTATATTTTTACACATATGAAATTAATGTTATAGATGGTGAATTAAATCGAAGATATTTTATATTAAATTGATTGATTAACTTGATTTCCGAATTAAAAACAAAAGCAAGAGAGCGCCTAAGTAATTTTGAAACATGATTCTGGATAATGGAGAAATGGGGTGGGGGGGGTGGGGTGGGGGGGAATCATATTCATTAGTTCTTATATTTAAAGGTCCAATATTTGACTATTTCTTGAACAGGTTAATACAGGTTTCAGAGCCCCCCAAACACCCTCCCCCCCCCTGCTTCAGCTGTGGCTACTGCAGAGCCACACCCCTCCAATTAACAGCAGATCTGTGACAGAAGCCTGGGGAGGGTCTTTTCTTATATGACATCACAGGGAGAATTTTTCCTCTTTATTTTTTTCGCTTTTTTTCCTGCATATGCATACTTGGGGACCCATGTGAATGTCTGAAATGATTAAAAAGTTAATTACGGAATAAAATAGAACAACTTTTACAATATAGTGTGCTATGCTTTTTTTTTTTGTCACATTAGATTTGTATGTCATAACATTCAGAATTAACAGTGACTGACGTCAGCGAGCATCCCGTGCATGCGCAGAGGCAAAAAGTCACATGAATTCCGATCTGGCCTTTCTCATTCAAGCCACGTACTGGATATACAGTATAACCGATCTAGGATCACATACTGTATGACAAGTGACTCAGATCTAACCTGTAAAACATCAGATTTGTGCTTTCAGACACTGAACAAAAAAAATCAGTTCAGTCTCATATAAGGCTATATAAGGCATATAAGGCTGGTAATGTGAACGTAACCATAGTGAGGGGTGTTTTACACATGACAAAGGATCTCAACCCAACTGAACACCTATGAAAAGCAGCGTCCACCACCACCTGATCAACACACCAACTGAACGAATATATTTTGGAAGATATTTATTGAATATTGAGCAATGTGCCTTGAATTTGATTTTCTTTTCAATCAAACCCCAAGTGTTCCTAAGAGTCCTAACCCGACCAGTCTTAACAGTGCAAAAGCATTCTTGTAAATCTGTAAAGGTACAATTGCAAAAAACTAAATACAATAATCTATTAAAAACTATATCTAATGGTGATACTGTTCTTCCTTCCTGTCCTCTTTAATTTCAGTAATGATTACCCAACACCTCCCTTCCTAATTTGTTTGTTTTACTTAACATTTCACACCCATCTGCAGATAAGTGCATGCCTAAACATTGTACACTAATTGTCGTTTTTCTTTAAAACAATTTTGCCATATCTATCAGCGGTTATATGACAAACAATGTCTGTCTATTTATCTACATACAGTACATGATTCTTATCCCTTTTAGATCCGGTATGAAGAGTGTCATTGTTAGCCTCGGTTTCAATAAAGACTCAAAGCCTCATTAAACGTAGTTAGATAAGATTACCCTCTGGCAGTGAGATTTCACGTTAAGATTTATTTCCTTAAAATGTTGCACGTTTCACCAGCAGTAGACGCTGTTGGCTCAAAGTCCAAGTCTCTTACTGTTCCTTTGTAAAGCTGGTCTCCTTAGCAACAGCGTACATGGCAAATCGCACGTTGCCGAAGAGCTCAGCTGAGCCTTGCACGCTTGCCAGACAGTCAGCTGCCTTTCTTTGTGTGTGCGAAAGAGAGAGAGACAGAGAAAGAGAGAGAGAGCGAGACAAGGCGGGGGGGCAGACAAAGCTATGTGTAATGTGAAGTTAATGTAAAGCAGGAGCTTTGTAACTGAAAGCTCAGACTATGTATATACATACACAAGGACAGTGGTAGGTGGTTTGCTACTGATTCATGACTTATATCACATCAATCACAAGCCACAGCTCAGCGACAATTTAAAATGGATGTGATGCAATACCATATTTTTTTAAACAATAAACAGAAATCCTTCCACGTTGTCACCCCCAAAACGGTCACAAAGACACAGGACTGTGTTAAACAACTGTTTTTCATTCACTAAATATGACACATGCAGTTTGCACATCATAAATTCAGCTGAGGAGCTGCTACAGACTGTCAGCTGTAAGGGGCGTTCAAGTCAAAGCAGGACTTGTGATGATATTCATAATGAATGAAGGTGTAAAACCAGTTGACATTTACAGAAGAAGTCTGATCGTGGCGCCGGGATACTGAGAAAACTTTGTACCATGATGGTATCCATGTGCTAGTGAAACGCTGAGATAAGTGCATTAGTCTATCAGGGGATTTTATAGAGGGGATTTAACATGTTTTGTATTCTGCACAATCGAAAGTCCCAGTTTGACTTGAACGACTCTTGTACATTACATTACTTGAGATCATAACTGGTCTCAAGCAGGCACCATCTATCAAACTACTGTATATTTTTATTTAGTAGTAGTAGTAATAATAATAATAATAATAATACAGAAGTGATTGTTGGACAGAATCTATAACAAAGCAAGCAGTCCTGCTGAGAGTCCCTGTCATTATAACGTGCATATGATATTCCAAAAAGCTTTTCTTTTAATGAATACAATATGTTTCACATTTGGGACGGCACGGAGGCTTAGTGGTTAGCACTGTCGCCTTGGCCGCCTTCCAGGTTCGATTCCCGCCTCGGGTCTGTGTGAGTGGAGTTTGCATGTTCTCCCCATCCTTGGTGGGTTTCCTCCAGGTACTCTAGTTTTCTCCCGCAGTTCAAAGACATGAAGATTAGGCTGATTTGGAGCTCTTAAATTGTCCGTAGTGTGTGTGTAAGTGTGTGTGCAACCTGGAGTGTACCACGCCTCGTGCCCTAAGTCTCCTGGGATAGGTTCCAACCCCCTTAGCCCCCCAGGTGAGCCTGTACACTGGATAAAGTGGTATAGAAATGATTAATTTCTGTTTTTGAAACCACAGAAGAGAGATATTTCAATCTCCTTGTGCACAACGCCATGTCCGTGTGAGCTACAAATAAAAAGATTTTTATTTTTATGAATTTCATGCCAGGTTGTTGAGTAAAAATGTGTTTGTAATTCAAAACTACTTTTGTCTGCCTATTGCACCAAATCTCTGATGATAAGTGAATTAAAATGAATGAAAAAGACAAGGAATGCATTATGTATCCATAGTATATCATTTGAGATGCCAACCACAGTACAGTATTACACAGTAATCCATTAACAAATCCTGAAATGTCAGTGTTTTGTTATGTACAGTAAAAGTAAATTATTTACAATACATTTGAAAGCATGTTAATGATGAATATTTCTTGCTCATGGCTACATTCCAGAATTGTACATTTGAAGGTTATCGTTGTCCGTTTCTCACTTTGGACCTTCGCATGATTAGGCTGAAATTATCCAACACAAACACCTTGCACTTGCTCTCTGGGGAGACCTATAATAACTCATATAGACATTTATATTTTAGACCTTGAGGCATCGGAATAGGTTATACAGTATAACGTAGAAGGTAAAGCTTAGCTATTGAAAATGAATGTTGAAGTGATGAGCAATTAATCAGTGGGTAGGCATGCTGTAGGTAGGGCATTGGTATGAGGTTGGTAGAGAAGTTTTATTATCCTATTATCCTTTGGGTTTGTAATTTCTCAGCCATAGTGGCCATATGATTTACTTGCAATTGATTGTCAGGATGAATTCATTTAATCTGATTAGTTTGATTAGTTATTAACTAGTGTTAGGTCATCATGTCATTCATGTGCTACTGTAAATTTTATGTGTTTTTCCAAGGTCAAAACTGAATCAGTTATTTATTCTTTTTTTTTTGCATGGTTTTGCATTCTTGATGAGTAAATTAGTAAAAAGTTGGACTCTATTTTTTTTATTCTTATGCTATCCTTATGCTGGGCTGGGTATGAAAGCTTTGTGTCACTCTTATCTCCTACAAAAACTCTTGGGGGCTCACAGGAGTCTATTCCAGGAGACTAAGGGCATGAGGCGGGGTACAGCCTAGACAGGGTGCCAATCCATCGTATGGCACACACTACGGGTAATTTGGGAACGCCAATTAGCCTAATTGGCAGGTCTTTAGACTGTGGAAGGAACCTGGAGTACCTGGAGGAAACCCACCAAGCATGGGGGAAAAGTCTATGCACACAGACCCTGAGATGAGAATCGAACACGGATCCTGGAGTTAACCACTGACCACTATGCTACCGGAATTACTAGAATTGGGTTAAGAATTGTCCAACCTGGAAGATCATCAGAACCTGGAAGGATAGTGCTGAACCATCAGCGTTGTGGAAGAAATGTGGTTTGAAACCAGAGCTGTGTTTAATAGTGAAAGTAAGATCATTTCCATACACACACAATGTGATGAAAACTCACAGGACTGGGACTAAACAGCAGTGTGTTCTCTGTTAGTGAGACTAATCAGTAAAAAGTACTTGAAATTACCGGAGAGCATAAAGTTAGGACTTTGGAGCTACAGAAAAAAGGTCATGTGGTCTGATGAGTCCAGATTGACTCTATTCCAGAGCGATGGGTGCACCAGGGTAACGTGTGCAGCGATGCCTCTGGAGACAGTGTTATGATCTGGGGTTGCTTCAGTTGGTCAGGTCTAGGCTCACAACATTATGTGGCAATAAAATGAAGTCAGCTGATAACCTGAATGGACTGAAAGACCAGGTTATCACATCAGTGTATTTGTTCTTCCCTGATGGCACATGGAATCTTGGCGTTCTACTTTTTTTCTCCCTTGGACCAGGCAGCGTATCTAATTGTATATGGTTGTTAGAAGATATTTAAATTATCTCATTATTGGAGACATGACAATTTAGTTTTTACTTGGTAAGACCGATTGATTGTCTCAGCCTGTCTTATTGTAAAGATCCTTTGATGATTAGGTATGAAGCTAAATTTGGGCTGTTTCGGCCAAAAGTGAGCAAAATCAAAACTAGAGCAAGAGGTAGAAAAGTCAGCTAAATTTAACGCTGTATATCGTCTGTGCTGTCCTCATTAAAATAGCCTGACTTCCTTATTTCCTGTATATTGCATTATCAGCTGATGGAGTCTATGAGGTTAAATATTGACTACTTCATTTGATGTATTTTTAACAATGCAGAGATCGGTATTTAAGTAGGCTATATAAGGATGTGGGAAATTGTATGCACACACACACATAAGGAACACCTGTACATTCATGTACTGAAGTTATCTGATAAGAGAGGAGCACAGTGCAAATAATCATGCAGATATAGGTCCAGGTATATCTGATAACGTTCAGGGAACGTTCCCATCCAACCTCAGAATGAAGAAAATGTACGTATGGTTTCTGTGACTTTGATCATGGCAGGTGGACTGGGTTGTGTATTTCAGAAACTGCCGATCAATCTCCTGGGATATCCACACACACAACTGTCTCTAGGGCTTACACACAATGGGTCAAAAAAGATTCAACAACAATAATAATAATAATAATAATGATAATAATAATAATAATACAGGGTTGCAGGGGGCCTGGTACACCCTGTACAGGGTCACACACATACTCACAAGCTATGGTTCATTTGGGTCTTTGGACTGTGCAAGGAAACCGGAGTACCCGGAGAAAACCCACCAAATTATACCAGACTGATTTGAGCTGACAGGAACTCAAATAATCGCTCTTTACAACCATGGTGAGCTGAAAAGCATCTTAAAATTCACGACACATCAAACCTGAGCTTCAACAGCACATGACAACATCAGGTTTGAATATGAGGCTCTCACGGGCATGGGTTCAGGACAGAAAGTCCGAAAAAAGACAAGATGATTTATTCTCAAATTGATTCTATCTATAAATACAAAGCTATTTGCATTTGCCTTAATGCTCAATAAGATAACATATAACGTATGTGCAAGTATATCTATTTGCTGGAGAGTCTGAGGATGGTTCTGCACATTGAATAGAAGTACAGTGATGCTACCAGAGAAGATTCTTTCATCATGCGAATAACAGAAGCTATGAATACAGAAGCATATCTACTGTATGCTTACCGTTATTTAAAACCTTTTCCTTATCTTTATCTTCTTTTTCAGTCCAACAATCAACCAATCTTATTTTTAGACTTTGTCATTCACCGAGAAGTGATATGCATTGTTCTCATACCATTAGGTCCATGTATTTATTCTTATACCTGATTATATGCCCTTTTCAACGCTGCCCAGAGTTCCACACGGTGCTGTAAAGGACAGAGTCTGATGACTGATCTGTCCCTGTCTGTAAATAGAAGCTCTTTTTCATCACACAGCTCTCAATGCTAGACATCTATACAGCAAGGACATAACACTCCCTCAACTATCCCGGTGTGACCTGGCTGGTTCTGTTGCCAAGATATTAAATGAAAAATATAACTCACTGCCAAAAATAACTCTAGGCAAGTTGCCATTTGAGTGGGGCCTTTCTGTGTATATAAAAGAAAGCACCACTGTGGAAATCACGTTACATTAGACAAGCAAAAAAAACCTCTTCAGCTTTCTAATAATGCTTTTTTGCAGAGCCTTTTGGAATGTTAAGGAGAAGCTGAATTTCAATGCACAGTCACAACCAAGTGTACTGGAACAGCCTTTTGTTTAGTTTAGTTGGTGTATTTGGGGTTGAGAACAAAAGATGAACATGAGACATCATCATCTATACAGCTTTATTCTGTATACAGGGTCGCAGGGGGCCTGGAGCCTATCCCAGGTGACCTAGGGCACGATGTGGGGTACACCCAGGATGCGGTTAAAATCTATCGCCGAGCACACACATACACACACTCACATGCTCATTCACACACTACAGGCAATTTGGGAATGCCAATTAGTCTAAA
>JAQMYI010000004.1:19725953-19740086 GCA_030014275.1 Clariallabes melas | reverse complement strand
CACAAACAGGAAGTTAATATCACCAACCATTCCCATTTTATTAAGGTGTATCCATATAAATGGCCCACCCTGTATATCACTTTATTCCCTGTACCGGATCCTAGGTGACTTAAGGCATGAGCCGAGTTACACTCTGTTACACTCTGATACACCCAATTCACTGCAGGGTACACGCACACACATTCACATATTACTAGCAATTTGGGAACGACAGTAAGCTTAATCTGCATGTCTTTGGACTTGGAAGGAAGGAAACTGGAGTACCTGGAGGAAACCCACCAAGCCTGCAAACTCCATGCACACAGACCTTGAAGTGAGAATCGAACCCGGACCATGGAGGTGCAAGGCGACAGTGCTAACCAACTTTAATAAGAAGTCCTTTATTTTTCAGAACCTGCTGGATGTGTCTGGAGTCAATAAGACATCTGCAGTACTCTGGTGCCACTTGTTCAATCCACACCTACTTTATTGCTTCATGAAGATCATGTGCAGAAGACAGTTTCTTGACTACTTCTGCATTCTTCACCATTGTCCAATAGTTTTTTATTGGGTTTTAGTCTGGAGATGACCTAGAGCCATGGATCCTGAAGCTGCATACCATTGTCACGTAGCTAGTTTTTCCCATAGTTTTCAGTTAATTAGCGAGACTCTACAGCCAGATGGGCTACATATAATTAGTGAAATCACCTGCTTTGTGAACAGGGAGAACTATAATACATGGCATATGTTGTTTTAATACTTTTGGCCACCACTTTATACCCTGACATCTGCTAGCTAAGCGCAACATGAGGCGCCACACTGGAAGACATCGTTCCTCGTTGGTTCTGTGGAAAAATACGAGTTTAGTAATCACTCAGATATGGCATGGATGCTTTGATCCATGATGGAAAAAGTCTTTCTCTCTTCCGCTCTATTTCTTTTTATTTTGTTAATGTGTTGAATTTTAGGACACTACGGGGGTAGCCTGGAAACGTGGCTGTGCAGTGGAAAGTTTGACGGTGCAATAAAAGTTCTCAGAATCGATCGTGTATAATGTGTACACAATGCAAAAGAAGATGTTTTTAAGTTACCGTAGTTAGTCCATGTAGTCGATGAAAGTTTTATAACCGATCATGAACTTTGAGAGAATCATCCAGTACTATATTTTAAACAAATTTTGAAGACAATGACCCTTAACACACTGCCATTTTAATTAAAGGAGAAAATAAATGAGTGTAAAAGAAAAGTATAATGCAAATTGATTGAAACGCTATTTAAATTACCCAAGGAGAGAAAATGATTTCAGTAATATCACCCTATTGACTGTGAATGTACAAATTTGTATTGAACATTTCTTTCCTTTGCATTCTTTACTACATTTCTTTAATTAACTAATTGAAAGGGATTCTATACAATATAAACTTTAATACGTTTGGTTTTACCTGGGCACCTTTACATCACAGATTAAAGGTGAAGGGTGCTTAAAACCTTTATACACCTTTGCTCATTTATTCCTTATATTGATTTATCCTGTACATGGCCACGTAAGATCTGGAGCGTATCCCAGGACACCTCAGGCCCTAGGTGGGGTACACCCAGGACATTGTGCCAATCCATCACACTCACACACACTACAGGCAATTTGGGAACACCACTTAACCTTATCTGCATGTCTTTTGACTGTGGAAGGAAATTGGGGCACCCAGTACCCCAAGACATTCAAACTCATCGCAAACAGACCCGAGGCGGGAATCCAACCCTCAGCTCTGGAGATAAAAAGAATCAGTGCTAAGCGCTACACCACTGTGCCGCCATTATGGAATATTATCACTTCATAATATAACATGCACAAACAGCTCAGCAGTGGAATGTGTGTAATTGTGTCACAGCTTAGATAATTGAGTTTGAACATGATACCGCTTCATTAACTTTGATGTTTCTGATTGCCTTTTGACCTTTTGTAAATACACGTGCTCACAGGTATGAAGACATTTGTGACCCTCTTTACCCTGTGGGTGGAAAATCTGCGTGATAAAACCATTCACATGACTAAGTTGCTTGAGCAATGGCCAAATATTTGCCTTTCTATTTTATTCCTTCAGGGAAATTGCTTTGTATTGTTGTAGGAAATTAAAAGTTTAAACATGTTAAATTGAATGGACCCAATATCCTTGTTCAAATCGCTCTGACTTGCAATGAAAAGACTGAAAACACTATCATACAGTTACAAATTTCCAGACATTGACAAAGCTTTTTAATAATGCCATTAACTGGAAATACTTTTACAGTAAATTCAATCCCTCATTCTTTTTTAGTAAGAGTTTTATCCTGGTGAGGGTCATGATGGAGCTGGAACCAATTCTGGCAGCACTTGAGTCAAGGCAGAATAATTAATCCCAAATGCGATGCCAGTTCAATGAAGGCCACCATTCCTACTTTGTCTACATTCATAGCATTGGGCAGATCAACTAAAATTTTATCCTATTTTACAGCTGAGCAGTTGAGGGTTAAGAGCTTGCTTACAGTGGCAACTTAGTGGTGCTGAGGTTTGAACCTGGGACCTTCCAATCAGTAGGCCAATGCCTTAACCAGTGAGTTACCCCTGCCCTTGAACACCCCCCCCCCTCCCCCCACACACACACATACCTAGATATGTGTACCTAGTTACCTAGGTACTAAATCAGAGAACCTGAAGATGTCAGGATACAATGCACCAAGCTGTGCAAGCAAAAGTTTGTTTGCTGAGACTGCTATTTAGAACTGCTTATGATCGCATGGTTACACAACTAACTAAAGGTTGACATTTATGACGATATTAATTAAATATCAACAGATACCACGTGTACATTGTATTTTAGTTGACAGGTGCTTACATAAAGATGACAATTGATTATTTTTGTTTGTTTGTTTTTCATGTTTAACTTAACTACAGTATAAGAAGTGTTGTAGTGAAACCAAGACTTATGATTATGCATAATAACAAAACACAGTTATAAGAGTAAAAAGTTTTTTTCTCTATATAATCCCCTGTTACACTAATGCATTTATCCCAATGTTCCACTAGCGCTTTGATACAATCCAGGTTATGTCACATCTTGAACACTGGCCTCCCAGGAACTCCTAACATGTGTAAATGTTTTGGAGTGAGGTCAGGACTGTATGGGGGATGTGGCAATAACTCCCAGCCGAGTTCTTGTAATGTGCAAGTGGTGTTGGTGAACGATTGTGTGTAAATATCAATTGGTTTTACGCCATCATTCACAAGAAATTTCATCAAAGGTCTCGATTTGACTTGAACGCCACCCATAAGGAAATACATTAATTGAAGTAACTTTAGCCAACAGAACAGAACATACTGTACAACATTAATCAGCATTATTTTGACACTGATGTTGGAATCACATACAGTAGATATATTTTTTTAATTCTGAATTCTGGCATTTAGATAAAAAAATTTTTTTTTTTGCTTAATTGTTTGAAATTTGGCAGCAGTGTTTTTTTTTATTTAAAAAAAGTAATTACTGTAATGGCACACCTAGGTGCACGTAAAATATGTAAAATATTTTAACAATACAATTTGTTAAGAAAACTGAAAAAGGTTCAATGATCATACGGTACACAGTGCAATATAGGAAACACTGGATAAAAAATGGATCAAAACCAGGAAAAAAATAAAAAAAGTAAATTAGCTACAGTTATAATACAATTTTAAGGAATATGTGTAAATGCACTATTAAGCACACTTATTTATAACTTCATTAATTATCTGAAAGTAGGTATGCCTGAGTTGTAATGTACAGACTGCACTGGGAGGTGGAGCAATGGTTCCAGGTTTGGTGGTGGAGCTAAAAGTGACAGTTACCATTTGTTGTCTAGAGTCTTAGAATTCTCACCATGCAGACGGCCTGTCCTTTGTGTCTAGGAGTGGGGGAGGGGCTCACCGGTCTCAGTAGGAAAATGTAGAAGGAGGGTGAGGGTGAATAATTCGGTGTTGTCTGGGTAATTGCAATTGGCATGTTATTGAATTGAATTTACTAATGAACCAATGAATTTTTACCTAGGAAGCCATCAACAAATATCATGGTGGACAACCGGACTTCTTCTCCGGGTTTGGAGTTTCTCCTCTGTGTTTTTCCTGCTGCTGTTTCTTTTGCCATTGGGACACATGTTTGCGTGCCCCCTTTCATGTCTGTTCACACCTCTAATGAACTGCAAGAGCTTCTGAATGATTGGGGTTCCATAGGGGACAGTGAAGATGTCTGTTATAACCTTGGATACACTAGAATGGAGTTATAGACCACTAGACCAGCAGTGTGTCAATGAGTTATAATTAACGGGAAATACTACTATGGTAAATTCGGTCATTTATTCACTTTCAGATTTATTAAACGATTTATGCTCGTGGTGGCTCTGGAACCAATTCTGGGAACCAATTCACCCTGAACGGAAGGTCAGTTCAATGAAGGCCACCATTAACACATACACATGAACACACATTCTTACCTAGCTACTAATCTTCCTACTTGCATGCTTCGTGACCATGGGAGAAAACCAGAGAACCTTGAGAAAACCCATGTGTTTGAAACACTGTCAAGTCAGTAGTTCAGGAATTGAATCAGACAACCAGAGGTTACAATGCGTTCAAATACAACTTCTGACTGGGTATGGTTCCATGGAGACAGTGGCAATTAACTACACAGGATGCACCAGAATGGGATTAGATCAATATATACCAATAGTGTGTTGATGAGTTCTTGTGTCAATCTAATAAGTCAAAAGAATGAATTTGGCCTATATAGATTGTTAACTGTTCCAGTGGCTCCTGAAAAAAACTTTTGGTTGGTCCTTTTTACTTACCTAATCAATTGCAGAAGGTATCTAAAAAGCTTTGGGGAAAGACTTAAAAAGGATGTCCATGAAGCATTCAAAGGGCGGGATCTGCTGTACAGAATGTGTCAAAGATTTTTGTGGTATGGTTAGCAGCACGAGTTTCTCTACTGGGAGAGACTGCGAAGTGTTAATGGTAGCACATTTCTTGCATAAACTACACATTTCTTTCATACTACATAATGTCTTGCATGTGTGCAGGCCACCAGTATTTCTTTGCAGTATTTGGGGAGTGTGTGAGATACTTGGGTCTCCTTTTGAAACTACAACGTGAGTCCACACTAAGAGTGTGTATTGTATTTAAAGTGGTATATACATTTCGTGCTTTTTTGCGGCTTTACTCATCAAACTACCAGTTAATGGGGTTGAGTGTAAACACTCTGTGGGAGAATGGAACCTTCTTCCATCTTGGCAGGCTACCTTTCATGTGTTCTGAACAAGGCGTCAACTTTCTCATTTTTTAAACTCGAACTGAACTGAACCAATCCGCCTTGATGAGTAGTTTGTCTGGATTCATTTGATCTGCACACATGTACTCTGTAGATGCTGCATACTGGAAACAGATGTCGGCAACCCCTCAACCAGTGTGCAGATTCTACAGTGCCAACGCGAGGGACAGAGGCTCACACTTCCCCAAGTGGAATGATTTTTTTCCAAAGGAAATTTTATGTGAATGCTCATGGATAGACTGTAGTTACCTTAATCTTGTGAAAGGAATGCTCCTATTTCTGGGTCTGAGACATCCACTTCAACCACAAATGGGAGCTTGGCATCAGTATGTTAATGAACAGGAGCTGAGGTGAACCTTTCCTTAAGTTCATGGAAAGCATCTGTGGCTTGTAAATTCCATTTAAGTTTCATTTTACCTCCTTTGAGTAAACAAGTAAGAGGGACCATGAAGAAGCAAACATTCTGAATGAAGCAATAAAAGAAGATTATAAAGTCAATCATTGGAAATGTAATGCATTAATATATATTAAAAAAAAAAAAAAGACTGTTTTTTTTTTTTTAACTTAATGTAAAGATGGTTTCCATGCAAACAGAACTCCCAGAACCATGCACCATGCTGAATTTGTTTAAGTACAGTGTCTGAATGTAGCAGAATGATGTACGATATTATCAGTTTTTCCAATATGTCATGGAACACATAAATAATGATTACTTGGAAAGTTGTCAGGACTTCAGGGTGTCATTTTTCAGTCCATAAGGCATTGCAACATACTTGTAGTTCTCCCTGGTGGTGAAAACATCAGTCTTCAATTCATCACCCTGTTGTACGTTAATAGGATTGGAAGCACTACTGAGTTGTTTATTGGCAAAAAATATTATTTAAGAGTAAATATTGATATTGTAGTGGAATTATATTTAAATCCCTGAAATCGACAAATGGTTTCGCTCTGATTTTTCTTTTTTATAAAAAAAAAAAAAAAAAAAAGACTCAGTCGATGCCGGTCAATTGGAGGATGCAATAAAGCCTTGTTGAATGGCCTTTCTATGATTTCCTCCAGTTTTATTTTTATCTCTTTGGACAAAGAATAATGTTTCTATAACTCAATTTCCCTTTTAATGAGGTAGAAGTTGAGTAGTTCATTTGTTTTTGTTGTTGTTGAAGACTTCCGTGAGGTCCAAATAGCAGAACAGAATTTCAGTTTTCAGATTCGAATTAGGAATATTAACAGGTTTCAACATATGATGGGAGTGGATAACTGTAACCAGTTCTCTCTGCAATACGTAGATCAGGCCACAATCTGTTCTACATTTCAGTCTACTGAGGGATTTGCAGTTGTAACCATGGTAACAAGAATTGCTTTATATGATGCAAAGGATGTCAGAAATAAAGAGGGAGTGGTGCTGACAGTTGTGTCGATGCTATCCATAATGCATGTTATGAGACCCTTTTTCGATGTCAGTGGCTTAGACTGAAAGAATGGTTTTAATGGTCTCTGTGGGAATCTGCATGTAATCAACCAGGATGACGATGAAGTCTAGAAGGAGAGGGACTGAGGTTTTATCAGAAGGGAGCTATGGAGGATGTATGGACGGGGCAAGGTGGATGATAGGTAACAACAATATGAAAAGTAATGGGAAAAATATTTGAAAGCTTGTAAATGCTTTCAATTCAATGGAGGAAATCTTAAGATGAGATGTGTGGAGAGCTACTTGATGGCATCACCACCTTTGCCACTTATTCATTCATAAATAATAGTGGAGAAAATCCAAGTTACCAACCTGGAAAAGGAGTCTGGTTGTCTGATTGTCTTCCTAGCCAATTCCTTCAGAAACACAGAGTGGAGCTTGATATTCTTGTTAGAACTTACAGTGTTAAATACTGGTTAACTGACTATGGTAGTTTTAATGGGCTACCAGGCATTGCACAGTTGGTAGTTGTCTCATCCATCCATTCATCGTCTATACCGCTTATCCTGTGCAGGGTCATGGGGGGCCTGGAGCCTGTCCCAGGAGGTATCCCAGGAGCTATCCACTATGCCACCATTGTTAGGTGTCTCGCTTTTTATGTCCCATTTTTTTCACTTATATTGCCTTGACCTCCCCTCCCAATTAAATGTTAATGTCTCTTTAAAGGATAATGTGGTGGATAATGTCTCTTTAATGAGATAAAGACTTAATGCAATTTATTGTTTAAGATTTCGATGTAATATTGTTACATCTTTACATTTAATTTTTATTTGTATTCCAAATTATAAGTTGTATTTAATGTCTATTTTGGCTGTATATTGAATAAATGAAGGAGTTTATAATTAGTTTGTTTTTAATTAGTTTATTTAAAGCGAGAGAGAGAGAGAGAGAAGTTTACCAGCTTTCTAAGAATGTGTTTTTAATAACGTATCTCTCTTTACTTCTAGTCAGCTGTTGGTCTTCTCTCCTTTGCTCTATAGTTAATATTTGGACTTTCTGCCAAACCCACAAATGGCATAACACATTTTTTCTGCTATCCTTCCAACTCAAGAAGGCAAAATTATTATAGAATAAACACCGAAGCCAAATGTGACATAAAGAGGCAAAGTTGGGAGAATATCAGAGTGATGTGTGAGTTGACTGAGTGTTTAGGTAAGGGAACCTTCCAGTGTAGCTGTGTGCTGGCTTCTGGCCTGGTAAAAAAAATGTCAGAGCCATATTTGACCTGAGTGGAACTGCTTCTCTGCACTACATGGGCATGCCTCAGCTATAAATGGAACATCAGGCCTCCAGTGCAAACATGCAGGAAGGGAGTGACAAAAAAATGAGACAGCGACCTTGAACGCTAGTGCTAACCTATTCATGTTCTTTACCTTGTCAATCAGTAGTCCATAGTTAGTTTGTAGTAGATTAGTTTGCATGATCTATTACATTGCACTTTTTAAAAATATGTTATGAGAGTACTGTAGAGTTTCAAGGACGTACAATAGTTGTGTACATGTTTCCTGTCAATCAAACCTTGACCTAAGTCATTCCATCTCTTGAGTCAGCTCTTATTTAAGGGACGCTCTTGGCATTCACACAATTGCACCCCACCACCCCACCACAAGCACATATAACCTATATGACTCCCTGCCAAGAGCCATGAGCTTTGTGTCACACTGGTGGTCATCCTTCCATAGCACCCAGCTCATGTAGCATGCAGCCGTGGCATTTATCTAAAAACCTGCCTGGTGAGATTTGAGCTCCTATGGACTTGCAGGGCGGTGAGTAGAACCTCAGGCCTCTTATTTGAAACTCGATTGGAACGCATGCACTCCGCGCTGTGCTGTGCTGTGCACTCTGTTTCCAGCGCCGTGCCTCAGGCTGATGACATTATCCCGGCACTCAGAACATGGGTCAACAGGGCAAAGAGAGGGTGAAAGTGAAAGAGAATGGCAGCCAGATTAAAGATATGCTGCGACTGAGAGAGATTTTTTTTTCACAAAATGCATTTTCTTCAAAAAGTTGTGTGAAGGGAACATAGTATAAAGAAAACATGTTGTTTCGTGTGATCTTGTGGGACACCTTCCTGGTCCAGTGAGAAGGAAAATGCAAAAACTAAAAGAACCAAATCATTTGCTTATTATCGTCGAGGTTACATTTAGATATAGACATAGCATTAATCTAGGATTGCATTAATCCCAGTGCATTAATAGCTAGGTCAGTGGAACATCCTTACATGACATTTGTGTGTGTGTGAGAGAGAGAGAGAGAGAGAGAGAGAGAGAGAGATCTTATGACCGGAGGTTTTTACTTACACTAGGAGTAGAGATACTGTGTTTCTATAATAGACCTCAACAGAGACGTGATCTACACCACGCCACCACTTTTATGTGCTACGTGTGTGTTTGTATTTGAGATTAAGTCTAAGAGTAACAATTATACTCAATTGTAAATCTAGTAGTTAACAATCTAACTAGAAGTTGAAGATATATCTATAGTAGATCACAAGATTTAAACAGATTTATGAGAACTGCAGAATGTTAAATGTAGTGCTTCCATCAGCTCCATTCACAGAACAAACCTAGTTATGAAATATTAATTAAAGCGCACATGACTGAGGAGCTTATAACTTTGCTAACCCCAGATGGATGTGGCAAGGGATTGAGGCTATCACAGACCTCTGAGCATTTTACCTCCAGCTACTGTAGTTCTGCTTCATTTCCTGATGATCAACCACTTCTATGCTATTTTGATATGGGAAAGTGGAGCCCATGCATAAGACTGAGCTACAGTACCACCGGGTGAGTAACCGCTAACTAGCGGAGGTCTTCACAGATATCCTTAACCTGTCCTAGGCTCAGGCAGCTGTCCCTGACTGCTTTAAGTCACCACCATCTACCATCGCGCCAGTGACTAAGCATTCAATGACTTTCGTCTCATCCACTCATCCCTGTCATAGCAAAGTGCTTAGAAAAGCTGGTCCTCTCTCACCTCAAAGCCAGCCTGCTTCCTATCCTGGATCCATACCAATTTGCTTACCGCTGCAACAGGTCAGCTGAGGATGCTATATTCACAGCACTCCATTCTGGTCTGACTCACCTCAGACTCTGCCTACCTGCCTCCCACTCTGGATCCACACCAGTTTGCTTACCGCCCCAACAGGTCAACCGAGGATGCCAGCTCCACAGTGCTCCATTCTGTTCTGACTCATCTGGACAAGCCCAACACTTACATCAGAATGCTGTTCATTTATTTTAGTTCAGAATTTAACACAGTCAGCCTGTCCAAGCAAATCCTGAAGCGTAAACAGCTTGGCATCAGTAATTCTCTGTGCAGCTGGACCTTACAAACAGACCACAGTTTGTCAGACTGGAGAACCTGGAGAACTTCTCCAGTCTCACCCTCAACACTGAAGTTCCCCAGGGAAGTGTATTGCCCCCCTCTCTTATACTTCCTCTTGCCTGTAGCTGGTTTCATACTGAAGAGCTGATCATCCTGTAATACCTGTTATAAGACATGTTAAGAATACTGTACTTTGTACTTGTAGTTTGGACAATGACAATAAAGCCGAATCTCATCCAATCTAGTTATATTCATCATCATCATCATCATCATCATCATCATTATTATTATTATTATTATTATTATTATTATTTACTTACTTACTTACTTACTTACTTACTTACTTACTTACTTACTTACAAAGAAATGAATGATCTAATTTTTTATCATACATTATTGTAAGGGATAGAAAAATATCAACCAAAAATCCAGGAAAGGGAACATGATACAAAGATTATAAAGTGATTTGCATTTCAATTTGGAAAATGAGTTGATTCCCAAGCAAATTACTTATTACTTGGTTGAGAAGCCCTTGCTGGCAAGCGAAGAGGTAAGACTTTTCTTATAGTTGGTTACCAGGTTTGCAGACATCTCAGGAGGGATTTTGGGCCACAGATCTTCTCTAAATCCTTAAGGTTAACTCGAAGGTTCAATTTAATTTAATTGTGTTTTATTTCAATTGTCATTGTCGTAAAGCAGCTTTATACAATCAAAAGAAAATGATGGAAATTTGTGTGAAATGTGAAAAATGTGTAGGAATCAACATGATTAGATAGTCTCTTATGAGCAAGTCGAGAGCGACGGTGGCGAGGAAAAACTCCCTGAGATGGCAATATGAAGAAAACTTGAGAGGAACCAGACTCAACAGAGAACCTCATTTGGGTGATATCAGACATACTATGTATTAGGCGGCTGGAAGTCCAGTATAACAGTCTTTAAGTTAATATGGAGGCCAGTTCGTTATTGGAGGCTCAGATAGACTGTAGGAAATTCCTAAATTCCACTACTGAGCGACTGCAGTCACAAGTCCTCAGAGAACAGCTGCCTGCATCAGTCAGGCCCGTCTTGATGGTAAAGTGGAACCGTCCCCAGTCACCACATGCATCCCAAGCAGACAGCCTGGGGCCTCCATGTGAGGAGATCTCCAACCAGAAGCGGGACACCAGGATAAGTCAGACAGATCCAGAGGACAGAAGGGGTCTGGATCACTGGCAGCTCAGGAGTGACATGTGTATCTCAACAGAGAGAGACAGGGAGAGGGAGAGGGAGAGAGAGAAAGAGAGAAGAGAAGAGAAGAGAAGAGAAGAGAAGAGAAGAGAAGAGAAGAGAAGAGAAGAGAAGAGAAGAAGGAGGAGAGAGCAAAAGAGTAGGAGATATAACAGTCATGTAATGTATAAGGTGAGTGTATACTCATAATGTATATCATACAGAGTGAAAGCAGGGCCCCCAGCAGGACTAACTATGACAGCATAACTAAAAGGGAGAGCCAGAAGGAAACACAGACATGAGGGTTTAAGCTCATGAAACCCTCATGTCTGTGTTTCCTCATGTCTGTATTTCCTTCAGTTAGGCAATGTCATCAAAAACTAAAGTTAAAACAGGTAGAATAGCAAATTTCAGCTGAAATTGAGAACATTATCTATCCATAGCACTTCCTGTAAGTATGATGATGCCTCGAACATTGCATATGACGCCAGAATCCTGTATAAGTATTTCAGGTTATATGCCAAACCATATAAGCAATTATGAATTACCTGTGTTTGAGTAATTAGGGTCGGCCCCCTTTTAAGTTGATTGACATGTACTGTAGCACTCATTGTTTCAAAACATCTACCTGTTGATATTGAGGTAACCGATGAGAAATTATGTATATTCTGCTCAGTAGCTTAATTTAGGTTTGTGGCCAAAAGTCAGAGGACTATTTTTGCAAAACTTATGTTTAAAATATCACAATAAATAGCAAAAATGCATCATGGTGGAAAATAAGTTGAGATTAAAATTATGTAATAAGAAAAAAATTAAGTGTACCACTTGTGGTTTTTGAGATACTGTATGAACCAAAAGTCAAACTATGACTTAAAATTAAAATGCCAATTGACATTTACAGCAGTGTTTAAGCACAGTACAGTGACGAGACTCTTAAAACATCAGCCACAGTAAAACATCAGAATCGTGCAAACATTTTAAAGAAGGTTGTATGTCTGGGAATGATGCCACCAGCTGAGACATTCACGCCCGATCCTTGAAAATCAATGGATAACTTCTTACCAAGAGAAGCATCTTTCTGTGGGAACTTTACACAATCATTCATCAACACCACTTGTATACTACAGGAACTCATCTGCGAGTTATTGCCGCATCCCCTGTATTGTTCTGACCTCGCTCCAAGCTATTTCCACATGTTAAAGCCATTAAAAGAGTTCCTGGTAGGCCGGCATTTCAGACGTGAAGCAGGCAGTCCAATCGTTGCTCCAGTGTACTGAGAAAACTTTCTACCTAGGTGTATTAGTGTAGCAGGGGATTATATAGAGCAGCAGTTCCCAAACTGGGGTGCGCGCACCCCTAGGGGTGCACAGTCTGACCACCAGGGGTGCGCGAGAGAATGTTTGTAATGGCGGAAAAAAAATATATTTTATTATTTTTATGTATTTATCTTGGGCAAACTGAACATGTCATATTTTTAAGAGAAAAGAAATTCACTGAGAGAAAGAAAAAACTTACAAATCACATTACAAATTGTAATTTACAACCTATGCATTACTCATCTTGCGGTTTCACGTCTGCGTCACAATTTCACATTTCACATTAGGCGCTAAGTGATAGTACATTCGTAATTTTTTTCGCTTACTAAATTCATCAAAATGGACACCTGGTTAAAAACTGGCACTTTAAAGAAGTCAAGTGACAGTAGGGATGAACCATCTACATCGGCCTCTTCTATGGAGATGTGCAGCGGCCTTGAATATATGGACTCGGAGGATAACAAACGAGGTGAAGAGGCGCAGGCGGGAACAGAGAAATCCAGCAGAGATGTACTGATGAAGAGAATTAAGCCTACGCTAGAAAGTGAGAAAATGTCAAGTAAGAAACGCAAATATAACGACAGTTACATTGGTTTCGGGTTTTGATAAGTTTAATCGAAGGGGTGCTTGAACTGTGTCAAATATTAGAAAGGGGTGCACACAGCAAGAAGTTTGGGAACCACTGGTCTAGATAAGTGTAAATCTTTTAGGTCACCTTTAGGGTAGCCTATAGGGTTTGAGAGGGGGCGGGGTTAAAGAAAAGAAGAAAGCGAGGGTTTCATAAAGAAAAAAAGGAAGAGGAAGGAAGAGAGAAAGAAAAAAAAAAAAACGGTCTAGAGTGGTGTTTGGGAAAGAAAAGTGTTTTAATGTCCTGTGATATAGTTACATGTATGCCAGCACGTTTGTAGTCTATAGGAGTCTGCTGGACAGTTAGTTAGACACATGGACAGTTAGTTAGACACAGACTCAGGACTTGTTTCTCCATAACGGAATTTAGTCACTAACGGAAATCCAGTGAACTGTGAGTACTGTAAAGAACTTTATACAGGGTGGGGCTGAGATTTAACATGAACACCAACGTTATGGGACTGTGGAATGTTCAGGAGAAAATCCTGATTACTATTATTATTATTATTATTATTATTATTATTATTAATTAATTTATTTATTTATTGGTTGGTTTGTTCAAACCCATAAAGGAAATGTAAATGTGTGGTTCACTGGGTTAAGATGAAATGTTTTCTCTTGTTACTCCATGTACAGTTTGTGTCTGTATTCTATTTCATGTGACTGGGGGCATTAGATAAGGGAATAAACGACTACAGCTGTTAAAATGTAATGATGGGAGTTTGAGGTCCTATTAGCAGCACAGCTGTATAATAAACTAACCAGGCATCTCTGCTCCAAGTCTGAGACACATTTAGCAGTATATATATACTCAGCAAAAAAAGAAACGTCCTCTGACTTTCAACTGTTTTTACTTTCAGTAAACTTAATGTGT
>JAQMYI010000004.1:19681899-19694604 GCA_030014275.1 Clariallabes melas | reverse complement strand
CCATTTTGATTCATACACATTCACATTCCATACAAACTTAAATAATTCTTTTGATTGTGTAAAGCTGCTTTGTGACAGTGACAATTGCTAAAAGCGCTATACGTACAAATAAAATTGAATTGACATATATCCATACAGTTCAACTTTGGATTGCGAGCATAATTAGTTCCGGAAGTGTGCTTGTATATCAAAGCACTCGTATATATACACACACACACACACACACCAGTTTGCCGACACAAACTCTCACTCACACAAGCACATGCCCACACACACAAACAAACACAAAAGAAAGAATGCTTTACGCACACACATGATCACAGAGTTATAGTAAACAATACTGTATATGCGTGCATAGATGTTGACTACACAAGTGACACAGGCACTGAGACCAAGCATGGGAGACGATTACCCACCCCACAATACTGCTCGTATTTCATGCCCTTGCTCATTTACCAAGTTAAAATGTTTGCTTGTCTTGCAAAACACTCACAGACCAAGGTACTCACAATCCAAGGTTTCACAGATTATATATATATACACACACACACACACACATCATACACATCTGATAACGTTATGTAATCTTAAGCAACACTTTGTCTCCTTAGTAACTGCTTCCAAGTCATTCCAAATTGCCTCTGAACCATCTGTGCTGTTTCGATCTTTAGTTATTGCTACTTAACTTAAACATGAGCTTCCACCAATGTGCTGACAGGTTTATGATGGACCTCACCGCTTTTTTTTTTATGATGAACGTGAGCTACAAATATAACTAGCTTCTACCACAGGGGTGAATCCCAAATCTCCCTGTTACCCCTGATCAAGGGCACTTCTTTTACAGTGTATGTGGAATAAGGGATCATACACCCTGCATAGTGCACAGACTTTCCTTTTTATTTGGGATTCAACCTGGAACAGTGTAAGTTAGCTGAGGCTTTTCTAAAGCAGAATGAATAAAGAGAACTTTATAAGATGTCCACCACCTCCATGGTTCATTCTCCTCACCCTTTGGCTACATAGTGCTGGTAGGAATTTCAAACTACTTTCATCACTGCTATTATAGGACTCCCAAACCACTCCGCCATAGCACAGTGGATCATTATCATCATGTGTGAATCAGAAGAAAACCAAAGCATTTCAGTCATTTGCTTCTTGGTTTAGTGAAGTTTCACAATGCACACAACAAACCAAAAAAAAAAAAAAAAAAAAAACCCACAAAACAAAACAAAAAAATTGGCTGAGAAGCATGTAGGGCTGAAAATAGGCCAACAAAAATTGTTTATTCAATGCAAAGCCATATAACTTTTGCCAAGTGCATTGAGAAATCACAAAAAATACCCAAGCATTAAGAACACAGGAACAGCACTCAATAAATTACTAGATATGTAGATAATAAAGCGTGTATGCATGTATGCATCATCTACAAAGCTTTTTCATTTATCTGTCCAAAGATCCAGAACATATCACATTTCTGCAGCTTTTCAGCTTCCTTTGATTCAGGTTACACTTCAAGGCTCAGTTTAGCAGCGTGTACTGTATATACAGAAAGAAAATGCTACTTTCAACCCAAAATACACAATATGTTTGGTTCACTTTGTGCAACTGGGTCAAATGTATTTTCTCACTGTAGCTGAGATGCACTAGAGTTTAGTTGAAAGCAGAGTGTGAGGCCAATTCCCTCAGAGAGACTTGGTCCAGCTGTCTCGGTCCATACCCAAGTGCAATTTTTCTGACCCGCCTAAACAAAATAAACTAAAAAGAAAAACACACCAGGGTTACTAATTAAACAATAGCTTCTGTATCTTATTAGATTTTTGGACTGTCATCTTCAGTTCAGACCATAGGTAGGATTCAGATACTGAGGTGGCCATTGCAACAAAAACAACAACAACAACAACAAAAAGAAATATTAGTGTTAATATTGTTGAAACCTTTAACCACAGCCAAGTCTGAACCTCTTAGCAATTTATTTTTGCCTACTTCACTATTCTTTCCACCGTGTGGTTGATCAGCGGGTCCAGTTCCTGGCAAATTTCTAAGTGTTTCAGTTGGTTGTTGAAATATTTTACATGGATTTCAAACTATATTATAACTTAAAAATAAGGATAATTTCTTCACTTTTGATTAATTTCTCCAATTAAATATAGCAATTGTCAATAAACCTCCATGATTATCGCCATTACATCAGAATACTTTACATCAGAAAAGTTAATGTGGCACAAATTGCTAAAAAAAAAAAAAAAGGCATCGCTGGCTGTGATAGAAAGGTATCAGAACACTCAGTGCATCACAGCTTGCTGTATGTGGGGTTTAGCAGGCAAAGAGTTCCACGTTGATGATTTGGCCTCCAAATTTGCCAGATCTCAGTCCGATTGAGCCTCCATGGGCTGTGCTGGACAAACAAGTCTCATCCACGGAGGCCGCACCTTGCAACTTAAAGGGTCAGCTGCTAACGTCCTGTTTCCAGAAACCACAGCACACTTTCAGAGGGCTGTTTTGGAGGCACGAGGGGAACCTACACAATATTGTGCATAGTTTTAAGGTTTTAAGTTTTATGGTTATAATGTTAAGGCTGTTTGGTGTAGATTTACTATTAACTCTACCTTTAAAAACCAGGCAGGCAGTGTATAGATTCGGACGATTCTGGCACGGACTCAGTCACCAAGGCAATTTTTTGTAATCAGGCATAATTTGTACGCAGAGTCCCGGCACATGATTATAATCATAATGAACTACAAATTATCCTGTTCCCAGATAAATTTAGTTTGGATGTCTTGCAGAGTGCAACAGGTCCATGGTCCAATTTGCCACAATTCCAAGTGAAATCACTTCAAAGATCTTACTGGAAAAGAGGCAGACCACTTCTCAAACATTAAACATTAAGTCCATATCTATACTTAGATGACTAGAACGTCGTTGGAATTGTCAGAAAACTAAATCGTTCAGGTGTTTTGTAATCGTTCAATCGTTTAAATGTTCAGTGCGAGCACTCACATCACTGAGACCGGTTGCTTGAATCTACAGCGTCAGCAGGGAGGTGGCTGCACTGGGAAGCCGATTAAAATGTAGTGTGACTTAAAACAATGTGCACGGTCAAACAATATCACACAGTGTCTGCCCGGCTTAACAGATTGATCTGCTATCAGAAAAAATTCAAGGCAAAACCCTTTTAAGGAAACTAAGAAGCCATAACCACCAAAAGAACCTTTAAAGAACATTTTTTTCCCCGCATCATAGCGTCCAAACCAACATATTACTCTCATGCTCGTGGTTAATCGTTGTGATGTTATCCAATCATAATCTAGAATGATACTTGGTTTTCTTAGTATGTTTATGATCTGTGACTCTAACATCTCATTAGTCAAAGCTCATTTGACACCTTTAAACTTGAAGTTAATATTTGCCTCAAACTACTGTTTAGTTTATTTCCATATAGTATCAAGTACGTTTTAATGTAAATGTATCAGAAATCAAAATGATCAGAGGGAAGCAAAGATTTTCAAGCATTTTATAGAAAAAAAACGTAATATAATTTGAAAATAAATATACTTTTCTACTTTACACAAACACAAGAAAATGAACTTAAATCTAGACATATTTACAGGGAGTAAATAAATAACTTGAGAATGTAAATAAATGAAATGCAGGCAGCCTCTTCTACATGACAAAAGTTAAATAAAAAGGTTGCAGGTGTTTGGTAGCCTATTTCTTTTAGGGTATATTTTAGTGTTATAGGTATGAAGATTTCAAAACAAACTCATGTCTAATTTAATTTCCCTGTCTCGCATACAGCATACTCTCTCTCTCTCTCTCTCTCTCTCTCACACACACACACACACACACACACACACACACACACACACACACCTAACTTTTTTTTTCAGAAACCGCACAACCCTTATATATGAAGAGAAAAACTTTCGAGGCAAATCGAAACAAAAAAAGAAGAAGAAAAAACAAAAACAAACAAACAATAATCTATGGGAATGTACTTACTTTCTTTCAATTGTGAGATTGACAGAAAAAAAATTATTAGAAAGAGATCAGAATATAACACTGCACATAAATAGAACCAATTAAATATGAACAGGAAGAATACTAAAAATATAAATTATGGACTTGATGGGGGTCATATGCTAAAATGGATATTAATAAACATTCAAATGACCTTGTGTAGTGTGTGTTCGCCGTGTTGTGATTCAAAGTAATCTGAATGACAGAAAAAGAAAAAAATACACTTTTTTTTTTTTTTTTTACAGATACAAGTGACCATAACAAGTAATAATCTCAAGTAGTCATCTGTCGTTCAGTAGAGAATGATGTCAAGTCATAGAATCTAAGTAAAGTGATTTCCGTATGAAATAAGTGGCATGCCTTGATAAAAACAAGATCTGGGGTTGTTTGTCGGTTTATACTGTAGGTTCCTCTTGCCGTTCATCATTTTTTCATGCACAGTTCGATTTCTGTCTTATTTATTGTCTGTATATCCGTTGTTTATCGATGACGATGAAGAAGAAAAATCGAAGATGGCTAATCCAGTGATATTGGCTCACTTTTCGCAGCCAAAAACGCTGAGACGGCGGAACCTCAGGCAGCAAGTTAGCAGCAATTCTACTTGTCTTTTTCAGTCACTCTTTTCACTTTACTCGCAGGTACACATTTGACGGTGTATTTTACAAGGGGAAGACTTGCTCGCTCACACTTGCTCGGTCGAGGGGAATGCTTCAAGAGTCCAGGGTTGACAGATCTAAGATGAAGGTTCAAAGTGCGGTGCTATTAATTATTAGTGTTTCTCAGAAAAAAATACACACACATATATATTTATATCGGCTGTTCATCTCCTCGGCTTGTCACATCTAGGACAGAGGGAGAACGAAATATGATTAGATATGGAACATCAGCGAGAAAACATGCTTATTTGGAAATGCATCCTGCATACTCACTTGCAAGTCCTCTCGTTGAGTTCAAGCTGCCTTTGCTTGCAGTCAGCTTCTGAGTGTTTGCAGGTGCACTGGCACGTTTCAGGGTCCTGAATGAATAGCCTTTTTCTCCTCTCGGAACATGTACTGCAGCATGGCTTACAGTGAGTACTGAAGAGAAATAACAGAATATTGAAGTCAATTATTTCAGTCATCTGAATGAAATGTTTTCAATCAATCAATCAAACAGTTGCACATTCTGACTGGCACTCAACACACTGTGTTTTCTTTGTTTAGTTGTTTTTTAAATTTTTTTATTAGGACAACAAGCATTGGATTATGTTGCACAACCTCTCTCATGCTTATAGCCTGTAGCCATGGGAGCCCACCTGAGTATGCATAGGGGGATTGGGAGATGTTAGGCACAGCGTGGCATGCACCTGCAAGCCCTGCTGAGTTGTGAGACATGTAACCAAAGTAACCTGATAGCACCAGATGCACATTAACAATGGACATGCCACCTCTATCTATGCTAGAATCAGGGACATAAAAACAGATCGGAGAAACAGCTCCGTTTTATTTACATTTTGTCATTTTTGTCAAATACTGTACATGGTTAAAATTCAATGCAGTGTCGTACTGTAGCTACAGTAGGAATTGATGTGAGGAAATAAAAATACTAAATAAACAACATCACACAATCTGTATAATAACTGTAACTGTTGATGGCCTTGATGGATGACTGTTGATTTATACCTTCATAACGTTTCCACTGCAAACGTTATGAAGGTATAAATCAACAGTCAAATGACTGAAGTAATAATTTTTATCGTATAAAATACGATCTGGAATTCTCCTCCAGCTATAAACTTCTCTACATCATAAGCAGCAATCTCAATATGCTCAATATGTTCTCTGTCTAGTTTTCAAATATGCCTCATTTCCTTTCGGTTAATCCCATTCCTTATGATAGTAGCTGGTTGCCACAGATACATTCATCATCTTTTTCTTTCTTTTTAATAGTATGCAATGAGCTGTATCGCATGCCTCTTGTGTGTGTGTGTGTTATCCATTCACAAATATTCTTTTGGAATCATTCATTCATTCATTCCTATGCCACTGGCTCACTGGGATTTTTTAGATTTATGTAAAAATGTTATATTGATTAAGAGCTTTTGTATAAGCACTGCCTATTTCTAAATAAAAAAAAACACATTTTACGATTAATTAATGCAGGTCGAGTCAAAGTTTTCACAGAGAAACGTATAAATACGACTGCAGAGAAGTACAGAGTACAGAGAGTTCTGCGGGGGGCAAACAGGACAATTACTAACATGCATTTTCTCATGTACTACTACTGCTACTACTACTAGTACCACTACTACTAATAAATCATATTGGAGCTAGTCAGCTAATTAGATCTCTTAGTTAGCTAGCTGGTTCCGGTAAAGTGCGTTGTTAATTTATGTTGTTGCATGTATGTAGCACCTTGGTCCTGGAGGAACGTTGTTTCGTTTCACTGTGTACTGAACTGTATATGGTTGGAATGACAATAAAAGTCTACTTGACTTGACTTGACTTAAAATCAAACTAGCACATATTTACCATTATTTCTTATTGAAGAGATAAAATATAGAACATAATAGTACACATACTATAAATCACTCACTCACTCACTCACTCACTCATCGTCTATACCTCTTTATCCTGTATACATGGTCACGGAGGGCCTGGAGCCTATCCCAGGAGACTTAGGGCACAAGCCGGGGTACACCCTGGACAGGGTGCAAAACCATTGGAGGGGACACACTATAGGTAATTTGGGAACGTCAGTTAGCCTAAACTTCATGTCTTTAGACTGCGAAAGGAAACCGGAGCATCTGGAGGGAAGCCACCAAGCATGGGGAGAATGTGCACACTTTCAGGCGGGAATCGAACCGTGACAGCAAGGCGACAGCGCTAACCACTAAGCCACTAAACCACCGTGCCGCCTCTTACTTACCTCTTACTTAAAAACTCACCCCAAATATAACCTAGAACATGCAGTTCATGTATATGTATATTCTTTTTTTGAGACATTTTATGAGTGACAAACTCTTACTGAAATGTCTTTGAGCAATCAAACTGTCACCAAGATTCCTCATAAAAACAATTTACAATGTCTCACTTAAAATGTTTTTCAGTTTTTACAGTCACCTGGTTTAAGATGATAACACATTATAGATATAAGTATGGCTTTATAAACACCACATAACTAAATGTGGTCTTGTGCAAACGCACACTAAAAGACCAACATCAACAACTACAACAACAACAACAACAAAAACGGGGGGAAAATGAGCATTTCCACCATTTTCCTTTTATAGAAAGAAGGAAAGGGTGTATAAAATTACCTAATGTGCTGTCTGGAATGTCTTGGGATAAAGAATTGGTGGTGGATTTTTTTTTTTTTCAGTGATATCAATTTCAATTTTTAAATATAATCAACAACTCTGCTCTTTGTCATTGATATTTTAGATATTAGTCATATATAATTGTTCCTAAATAGGCAGCCCTGTTAATATAATATAATTAAAGTAAAACATCACTGGATATCATAGCGATGTAATATTGGGTAAGGATGGTTTCATATACAGTATAAGCCTGCCAGGTGATATTCATTGTACACAATATATCTGCATCTAGCTTTCCATTTCACCTTGTCCAACCACTAGGTGATGATGTCTAACATCTACTGTAGGTAATCGCTGCCACAAGGAACCAATCCAAATGGAAAGGTGTTAAATTTGAAGATTCTGGAGGGGTACAGGACCGTGCTGCAATGCAGACCTCCTGGAGAGGCACTTTTCAAAGTAATGCCCATGGGGATGAAACACTCGTCACAGAATTGAATGGAACATCTTAGTAAGGAATGGAATGTTCTAGGGCTTTGGTGATGACTCCTGTCATTACAGTAGGCCAACCTCTGCTTATACAAGGAAGCACCACTGGCCTTTGCACTCTGTTAGATGCATAACTGTCCTGATGAACAAATAGCTGTCATGCAGTTTAAGTAGTGCTGTGACAACATGTATACTGGGCACAACACACTGCAGATTGACTTCTGTAGAATGCTCTGAGGTCAATCACTTGGTTATATTTGGAAAATGAAATAGCCGTCAACACCATCCACTGGGTCACAAGACCACACTGAAATCAATCATCATGGCAACAGCACACGATGGGCATGCAGTTCTCTCACCCCTGAGGAGATCACCAGCAAAAAGTGCGTCTTCAGTGATGCTCATTTCAGCTAAACATCCTGTATGGATTTGCATGGACAGCTCTTATACCGTAAGTCTCAGACACAAAGAAATAGTCCCTATGCCAGGTTCTTGCAGAAGCTCCCCTCTTGTATCCACTCCCAAAATAGCTGCCATATTGTCTCTCACATTGTATAGCAGTCTCTGGAAAATGGCGAACACTTCAAACACTGGGTCCACAAGCTCAAACTGAGCATTCTCAAAATAATTCCCATCTGAGAACATTTAAGACCGATGTGCTCGGGGTTTTGTCGTTCAGAAGACTGCTCACCACAGACCTCAAAATGGTCTCAGTGAGACTTGTGTTGGTAAACCAAGCATGTAAGAGATCTTTTTTTAAACCTCATTTCCCTCTTGTGGTTTATAGTATGTATCTGACTGTTACACCATTGCCTGAACAGGTCAGAGAAGGTACTGTAGAGTCAGCCAGGCCACCGTCAATTCTAGTAGACTGATGTGTTCTGAAATCAACTTACGTATCCATGTACCTCCTAAAATCACACTGCTCCCACCTCTCTCTCTGAAGGAAAACCACTCGTAGGTCAAGTCGTTTCATGGCAAATGCTTCACATCAAGGACAAGGCTCCTTTCCTTGAAAAAAGAAGACATCTTTATCTTTGGGGTCATCCCCGGACTGATGACCCATCACTGATACTGTATTCAAATGGCCTGTTTTTTCGAAAATCTTTGGTAGGCAACTTCCATGACTTTGCTTTTGAGGTGAAGTGGTGCCACTTCACCATGCAAACCACAGGCAGCCAAGCATTATGGTCTGGGTGCATAGTTTTATATGCTGAGATTTATGCAGGAGCTGTCAGTTATACAAACTAAGGTTCGTAGTACGTGACCTCTGTATTTAGCTAATGCTAATGCTACGTTACAGTCTGTAGTAACCAGTAAATAGAGGAACACATAAAATGCCATATATGGACAACCAACACTATTTGGGCCACGCCTTTTTTAATGATGCATGTCTTAAAACAATGACTAATATGAAGCCTATCAGTGCCTCAACAAGTTGGCACAAACGGAAAAAACTGGCATGTGTTAAAATATTTATAGTAAATTCTAAATTTGCTAAATATAGCACAAGAACAGAACAAAATAGAAATAGAACAAAAGATAAAAGGTACATTATTATTATTCCCAATATGACCTGTATTTACTGCCCTCATATCCATAATTACTGGCACCCTTGAAAAAAGGACAAAAATGTATTTTGTGGTTAATTATCTTAACTAAATATAATGGGAAATCTAAGCTATGATTGTAAATTTATTCTAGAAAATTCTAGAAAATCCATGTGTAATGGTACCTTTAAATTTAGCTCCAACCTCCCATTCAATTCAATTCAATTTTATTTGTATAGCGCTTTTAACAGTTGACATTGTTGCAAAGCAGCTTTACACAATCAAAAGAATTATTTAAGTTTGTATGAAATGTGTATGAATCAAAATGATAAGACTGTCCCTGATGAGCAAGCCGAGGACAACGGCGACAGTGGCAAGGAAAAACTCCCTGAGGTGGTAACAGGAAGAAACCTTGAGAGGAACCAGACTCAACAGGGAACCCATCCTTATTTGGGTGGAACGGACAGCAGGGATTGATCTTCATCATACAGTGTGAGACTGGAAGCCATTGGCACCATAACAGCACTGTGTCTTCTATAATGCTTGATAAGACCAGAAAATATATAGCAAGGAATTCCAGTACTCAATTCAGCGTCTCTCCAGATTCTCCAAGGACAAGGATTCATCAGCTCACGTTATAGGCTTTTACTGCAGGTTACATCATGGGACTGGAAGGACCAATTCAAAATGTCCATGCATTTGGACACATGTTTTGGATCACATTCATGATGAAAGATCCATGACCATAAGCTTCTTGGTTGATGAAGCCAGATTTTTAAATTTAAAATTCCTTGATAGTTCATGGAGCTTATGGTGATATTTAAAGTACCATCCTTAGCAGACAGGTTTATACAGTAGCCTTTAATGATCCTTCATTTTGCAACAAACCCACCTTTAGTGATTGCATTTGTTGCCAAAAAGCTCTATTTTTGTTTCATCTTACAATAGAGCCCGTTTTCATGCAATCTCACAGTTTTATCTTCTCACTTGTGTGCTGGTCGTCATTCTGGAACATCTTCCAAATAGTTTGTTGGCTGTGTCTTTGGGTAGATTACGAGGCTTGGTGACCCCAAAATTTTACCATCTCCAGCAAATCTTCTCTAACCATGGTCATTAGATGAATTTTTGTCTCTCTAACCACCATCTACTGTATCTCCTCACTGTGTATAGGGGTAAAATACACTTGTGTCCTGTTCCAGGCAAGTTCATTTAAGGTTTTACTGCCTTCATCTTCTTAATTGTCCCAAGTGAATATGGGAATTTTCAGGCGTAGAGCTATTTTTATAGCCATTGCCCAATTTATGAAAGTCAAAACAATTTTGTCTCATTTCGCTAATGCTTTCTGTGATTTCTCCCATGTTGTTGAACAACTAAGGGAATTTTTTCTCTGTTTCACCTCATATTTATGGATGACTGCTTAAGAGTTTCTACACACTTCAAAAACTTAAGTACAAAATCTTTCAGATACAGTCTACAGCAATTGTACCGTAGCATTTAAAGTTACTGAACTATGTTGTGGGAAGATAAACTGACTGGTTGCTTAACTATACAGAATCAAGATTGATTAATATTCCAATGAATAAAACTCACAGGGGACTTGATAGGGTGCGAGATGGAGTTTTTCCAGTTTGAAATCAACCTTCGTGTATTTTTTCCCTTGGTGCAGTTTGTTTAAGCTGGCAGAAACATAGCAGTTGCAAACTGAGGTTCCATGAAATCTTGAGCTGATTTTAGATTTCTTGTTTGGTTTCAGTAAAATGTTTTTTTTTTCCTGTAGAAATGTTAAATGTTGTATAAAGCAGCAAGTGAATGTCTTCTTAAAGTTGGTGTGCTGGAGGCAAGAAAAATGGGCACTGGTTTGTACCAACCAAAAGTGGTCCAAGGAAGGACAAGTAGGAAACAGGCAACAGGGTCTTGGGAACCCAAGGAACTTATTGATGAAAACTGGCCTGTCTGATCTGATCCCTACTGTAGAAGAAATTGATGAAAAAACTTCTATAATGCTCACTCTGATAGACACGTGTCAGAACTAGTCAGAATGGACAGAGTGGACTGTCTACATCACAACTGGACCATTGAGCAATGGAAGAAGATGGCCTTGTAGGATGAATTATGTCTTTTACAGGAAGGCTTCACTTACCTGGGGAACAGATGGCACCAGGATGTACTTTGGGACAAAGGCAAGACGGCAGAGGCAGTGTGATGCTCTGGGCAATGTTCTGCTGGGAAACCTTGTGTGGATGTTATTTAGATATGTACCACCTACCTAAACACTGTTGCAAACCAAATACACTGCTTTCACTCAGTGGTATACCATAATGCCATAATGCCCTGGCATATTTCAGAAGGATAACGCACCCTAACATACTGCAAAAATGTTCATAATATGACAAAGTGTCCAAAGACTCCAAATCTCAATCTGTTTGAGCATTTGTTGTATGTCCTGGACATACAAGTCTGATCGATGGAGGCCCCACCTCACAACTGCTAATGTCTTCATTCCAGATGCCATGTCCATGTTCAGTCCATGCGTCATTGGTTCAGAGCTGTTTCGGTGGCACAAGGGGGACCTACATGACATTAGACAGGTATCTTAAATAACATGTGTGACTTGTTTATGTTGCAGTTAATATCACATGTTTTGTTACAATTTTGACTGTTGATATTGGCATATAAACATTCCATAGGTTATAAAACCAGTATCATCAGTTAACTTTATAAGACAATTGGTAAATGTGTGCCTCTATTGAAAAGTTTTTAAATATCTAAAATTTGTCCACCCTTTGCCTTTAAAACTGCAACAACTCTCTTAAACAAACACTAGACTCACGTGCTGCTTCAAGAATATTCATTACGTTGCCGTTGTTCTTTTTCCACACTTTAACTGTGTCTCTTATTACCTCTTATTACCTACTGTAACCTTATACACCGACCAGCCATAACATTGACATCAACATGATCAATTATATACCAGTAAACTGGTGACAAGATGATGTATGCCTGTGGGAAGTACTGTACAGGCTGAGGTGTCTGGTCTAATCCCACATAAAAGCCAATGCAGCACAAAAAGTAAAAAAAAGTCAATGCTCGGCATGTTAGAAGGGCACAGGAACACCCAGAGCACCAAAGGCTGCTGCACACAGAAACCAGCAGGCAAAGTGCCTAAGGCAGCTGACCAACAAGTCTGACTGTGGAGATCCCAAACCGCAACCCACAGCACCCAGTGGATCTGCTGCCAACTCAGAAATCTTGTGCAGTCATGTCCAAAGGGTGTTGCATGATTCATTCATTCATTCATCTTCTATACCGCTTTATCCTCTATTCAGGGTCGCGGGGGGCCTGGAGCCTATC
>JAQMYI010000004.1:19600278-19616552 GCA_030014275.1 Clariallabes melas | reverse complement strand
TTATTTTATTTATTTTATTTTATTTTTTTACGTGGTCAGCATCGCGGGCCGCATTTGCATTTGTGACGGGCCGCATGCGGCCCACGGGCCGCAGGTTGAGAACCACTGGTATAGAGGCTTAGTGATTAGCACTGTCGTCTTACACATCCAGGTTCAATTCCTGCCTTGTGTCTGTGTGCATGAAGTTTGCATGTTCTCCCCGTGCTTGGTGGGTTTCCTCCGGGTACTAAAGTTTCCTCCAACCGTCTAAAGACATGCAGATAATCTTAATTGGCGTTCCCAAATTGCCCATAGTGTGTGAATGAGTGTGTGAGTGTGTGTGTATGTGTGTGCCCTGTGATGGATTGGCACCCTGTCCAGGGATAGTCTCTGGGCCCCCTGTGACCCTGTATACAGGATAAAGCAGTATAGACGATGAATGAGTGAGACTAGAATAGAATAGAAAATCATCAATGTTCAATATGTAGTAAAATATATAGACCCAAGAATTTCAGACACAATTTTGCTTCATCAGCTAAAAATAGTCTCCAAAGGAGCCATACCTCAATAAAGCATTGTATTTCCATGCAGTGGCAGCATGGTGGCGTAGTGTTAAGCACTGTAGTCTCGCACCTCCAGGGTCGGGGTCACGCCTTGGGGTCTGTGTGCGTGGTGTTTGCATTTTCTCCCCGTGCTTGGTGGATTTCCAATCAAAAGACAAAAGACATGCAAATCAGGCTAATTGGCATTCCCAAATTGCATGCAGTGTGTGTCCTGTGATGGATTGGCACCGAGTCCAGGGTGTACCCCACCTTGTGAATGAAGTCTCCTGGGATAGGTTCCAGGCTTCCCGTGACCCTGTACAGGATAAGAGGTATAGAAAATGAATGAATGCAAAATAGTGCACTGCATGAGGTAATGCTTTTAAGGCAACAACCTATTGCTAAAATTCTATTTAGCAAACACAGACATGCAAAGTGGTACACTGTAGTGTCCCTTAGACACGCACTCCAACACTATGGGGTATTTGAAAACGCTATAGGCCTACTCTGCATGTCTTTGGACCGGAGTGTCCGGAGGAAACCCACAAAGCACAGGGAGAACATGCAAACTCCATCAAACCCTCGACCCCGGAGGTACAATGCCACAGTGCTTACTGTTGAAGTCTAAGCAATGCTAATTCAAAAACACACAAAAAGTCAATGCACAAAGAAAGAAAGAAAAAGATTTGCTACACCGTAAATGTTTTGGGATGGTAGGGGGAGCGATGAGCTCCAGCGACTACATAGACCAGGAAGTAGAAGTTTCCAACAGGTAAATGATTTTTTTTTAAAGTTATTATAACCATTGTGTTGTGTATTATTACAGTATAAAAAAGAACATTTATTTGAGAAGTGTGTTTAAACATGTGTAAGTCATAATTATCAGATTGTTCTTGATGAACAATCTCAGACACTAAATGAATTTGCATAGACTTATGATTTTTAAAAGACTTTTTGGGTGGGCTTAAATATGTTCTGGCAGCTCAAGAGGGGAGACAAGACCATCCACAATCTTGGATGAAAAAGTGCAGGAAAGTGTTGACTTTTACTGAGGACCCTGTGACCAAGTGGCTATAGTTTAGCAGGCACCACCAGAAACCTCTGGTGTTTTGGGATCCATCTTGGTGGTTGAGATTATTATGGGTCTGAACACCTTATGGGACTGAATGAAACCTTTATATCAATGCTGCAGGGCCGGAAGAATGTCTGCTGAAGTTGTGGGACATTGAGTAAGATTGGAATTGATAAGGTTAACATGTCTATTTAATGTTGCATGTAGATCTGGGATGTTGGATGGTGTATTACAAGAGAAATTTTTCCATGAGGAGAAATCACACTCCTCATCTGTGAGGAAAAGGCTGTGCCAGGGTTCCAGCAAGAAGACATATAACAGTGCAGGCTGTGTAATGGTGCACCAACGCATTACTCTTGTTCAGCTTTGTGAGGAGTCATGGGAGTATAATGATCCAGTCTACATATTACATTTTGGAGAAGGGCCTTTTTTGTGGGAGGTACTGCTAAAAGGTTGGGCATCTTTATGAGCAAAGTGAGAGTTCTGTCCACTCTGGTTTTAATTTTGCATTAAGTTGAATTTTTTTTTAAGGTAGACACTGGACTTTTAAAAGTGTTTCTTTTTTTAAATTCATATTATTTTTTTGTTTTGTTTTTAATAGGCTACCAAGATATAACTAAGGTTTGATTGGTGTTCAATATGAAGATCTAACTCTTAACTTGGCTACACCTGAAGTCGACCCCTCACACATACAGTATACTGTACTTGGTGTTTCACTGTTCAATATCAGCACCTCACCAAGTCCAGCCAAAAATGGTACGGTCTCTCTAGTTTAGGATAGAGAGTTGAATGACCTTAAGTTCTTATTCTCAATTAAAGAGAAATAGAGCAGGAGATTGGCAAAAGGAATGGGTCCCAGTAGCATTATGTGGTAATGAAGCAGAAGGTCAGTTTACTGGTTAATCTACAGTACATCCATATCAAAACTTGATCACAAGTTATGGGTAGCAATGGATAGAATAAGGTTGTGAGAACATGTGGTGGGCATGAGTTGCCAGGTGTGATTGAGAAAGAAGCTACAAGGAAGCCTAATGGTCAGCTCCAGCTAGAGATCTATCAGGCATCCCACTGGACTGAACACTGGAGCAGACCCAGACTCTACTAGAGAAATTATATAACACAGATGGCTCGGGATCCCAAAGGATCCAAAACTGGAATCTGTGTCTGGGGATAGAAAAGTCTGAGCTGACCTTTTCAGTCTGTCATCACCATAATTCAACTGGAGAATTTGCAGAAAAATGAATGAATGAATGAATAAATAATGAGATGAATGAATGAACACAACACTGGCCTTTTTATCCAAAAAAAAAAAAAAAAAGAGTCGACAACACTCAAGCTTCTAGGAATCTGAGAAGTACCTGGTTACATTTGAGTTGTCGTTGTCCTCAGAAGTCTTTGGTTTCCTAAGCAGTTTGAAGTGGGTTGTGTCTCTGTTGCTTTACACTACAGTAGGCCTACAGTACTTTATCGTCCCCGAAGCTGACTTTCCCAGAGCAAATGCACCTTGGCACAGAGCCAGGAGCCCATTAGTGGACAAAAGTGGTACTAAGTGGTGCGGGCACTTACCGCTACCTTGATTTGTTTGTTTGAGGTGGAGTTTAGCACACTGTCACCATGTGTATTTAATAAAACAAGACAGTCACCTGACGGCAAAGGGTATTATTTATGCTAGAGATTATTATCTCTTCTCATTCTGCAAAACGGCAGCCAATGTGTTGGTCTACAAATTTGACACAGAAAGACATAAAGCCATCTTAGCTTCCCCCCTGAATCAATCATGCTAAATCAGAAACTGTATTACTCTAACCATTTTTTCTGCCTCATGGTACGACCTTAAATCTTCTTTTGTCTAGCTCCAGCTGTGACCTGTTCTCTCCCCAATCCTCTAATGGTTCTGGTTTCCTCACCATAGCCCAGTCTTGGGCAATGCTGACATACCCCTGTGAGTTGCTACTAATTTATTGCTTTTAAAAGTTTATTAACTTCAGGCATACTTATAATTTTTCCTTTTACTTTCCCTTTCAGTTTTTCTCATATGGCCTCACTGCCATTCTAACCTTTATCCATGTTATAACATGGATAAAAGTTTACGAGAGGCTGCATGGGCCGAGCACAAAAGCAGCGAAACATAAATTATCTTTGGTATGCGCATGTGAGGTAAGCGTGGGCAGGACAGACTGTTGGGTTTATGACGAATTTACAGAACACCGGCATCTTCTGCTCCTCCTAATGGGAGAAACTCACTGTACCAAACCCTGGCACTGCTACTGCAACTCAGCGTCATGGTCCTTCCCTCCTTTAAGGCATGTGTTGTGTAATGGTGGAGTCTGCGGTACAAGTGCAGGCGGGTCGATATTTACTCACTCACTCACTTCACATCTATGCTGCTGTATCCAGTATACTACAGGGTTGCAGGGGGCCTGGAGCCTTAAACACTGGAGACTTAGGGCACGAGGCGGGATGCACCCTGGATGGGGTCGCCAATCCATCGCACAAACATTCAAACTCCATACACACAGATCCGAGGTGGGAATCGAACCCTGAAAGTGCAAGCTGACAGTCCTAACCACTACGCCGCCATGCTGCCCCATCAATATTTAATATTCATATTTACACAAAAATGTAGGCGTCTCGCTTTCTGTATTGTTAACAAACCACACATAAAAAATGATACTGATTTTTAGAGTAGTATTAGGGACTTTTTATTTTAAATCTGAAACATCATGTTTAATTTAAGGTCTATTTACTTTGTTCCACTGTCTGCGTGAGTGTCAGTGCATGAACTGCCTTCAGGTCGGAGACAAATTGTATCATCAGACAACGCATGTTAGTGGTCTACTGCTACATACTGCTAAGTGAGATATAAAAGTGATTTAAGATCTTTTCCTCATCTCCCTCACTCCACACAAGATTTATCCAACTGTCAACAAGCCCCTGCTCTCTCACCCCCGGCCAGGCCAGGGACATCTGCTTTCTCTCTTCTGTTTCTACTTTCATTCATTTTTGCTTGTCCTCCCCACTCCAACAGTCTCTGGTCACTCAAATATACTTTTTTCCCCTCTTTTTAACCATAGCACATGGTCTCCTGTTGTTTAAATATAACACTAAGTGCAGGAAGGATGAAAAAAGGCTCACTGTGTAGTTTTAAAATCTGCTCCTCCTCCTACTCATCTCTCTCTCCCGCTCTCTCTCTCTCACACTCTGCTGTGTCGCAACATCAAATTTAAGTACATTAAGCACATTACTGGAACATTTTGCTTCTTTTGAAATAACTCACTAAAGAAACAAAATTAAATAAATCTAATTTTATAATTAGATGTCCTAAGAAAACAAAACATTCTAAACATTGCTTAACTGATATGCCTTCACCCCTCCGCAAAGTCTTTTTGTCTTTTTGCAACATTTACAGTTTTGCCTCATCTCAGATATTTCTCTACGACCTTTGGTTTTGATTCCTGTATTTTCCTCCACTTTTCAATATGAATTTTCTCAAAATCTCCCGAATTGAATTGTCTATATTGGCAGACAGCAATTTTCAGATTATGACACAGATGGAATTTTATTGGACAACTGGGGGGGGAAGAAAAAAAAAAAAACACTAGCCATTCCTTTGTAGTTCTCATTATCCTATAAGAATTATTATTATTTTTTTTTTTACTTTGGACAATGATTTCTGTCTGACTGGAACAGATTCTACAAAATAATTTGCTACAATAGACAAAAAAGGATTCCAGTTCCTCCTGCAGGACAGCAATCCCAGAATGTGAAGCTACCACCACCATGCTTCATGGTAGGAATGGTGGAACCTGGATGCTGGGTTGTATTTGGTCTGTTTTTAGACCAGCATTATTCTCATCCCAAAACAAACTCTTTTAATCTAGGCATGCTTTTATGTTAGCCCTTCTCAGAAGTGGCTTCCTCTTAGTGACTGATAATATTGTTGCGGTCTGCTATTTCAGTTCTCCTATTTCAGCCAGTGAGAAAGAGAATCCTTTCAGTGCTTTACACGGCCCCTTGGATACTTCTCTAACAATTGCCCTTCTTGCCCAAGCTCTCGGTTTGGCCTGATTTGTAGATTCTGCGTCATGCCATATTTTTCCACTTTGTCCTAATGGATTTCACAGTCGTCCACAGGCGGTTCCTTGGTTTTCCCGAGTGATCTGATCTGCCGCCTAGCTGCGAGACCTCCTAAAGTCTGGGATATTTATTGCACAAGCATACAATAGGCCACAGGTGGATGTAAAAAGGCCACAGGTGTATCTTGGTTATTATATATTAAGTGTGAATGCTCGAAAAAGAAAGAAAGAAGTAATTACTAGTCCTACTTGGACTGTTGTTAAAAGAAAAGTTTTTAATTAAAAAAACTATTATGTGGACAACTAAAAAACAATCACCTACTAGTAAACTTTTGAATAAAAAAAACTTTAATGCTGCAATCCAGCAAAAACTAAAATCGCTGGGTGGTAGAGTCGTTTTTCTGTTGGTGCCTCTGGGTACATTTAGCTCTGGGTGTCTGGAACAGATGGGGAGGCAAAGCAAAAGGAAATGTCAGTGGCTAATTCACCAGGCTACTCTACTATCACCCCTACCTCATCAATCACAGTGGAGTCTGGGTTAGGTTCAGGGGCATTATACCGAAGAAACCGGCAGTTACAGCGGCGCTGCCTTAGCAACTGCTGTGTTAGGGTGATACAATCAGATTTGGGTTATAATGCATTTGGCTCAGTTTAATATCAGCGGAGGCCAAAAAAAGTGAACTAAATCCAATTTGGATGTGTATTTAGACACACACACACACACGGCTCCTTTATTTGGCAAAATTCCACTCTGTGAATATCTAATGTGCCAGTCAGACCATATTTACCCTTATGGCGAGCACATACCCTCCTACGTGAAAATACAGCATTTGTTTATCCTCTTATTCTTGCCTCTGTATTTCCTGCATATTGATACTTTTCTAAACATTATGCATGTATACCTCATGGAAGAATTTGCATTATCTTGTGAGTACGAGCTGGCCTGACTTCAGCATGAGGTGCCATGGCCAGCTGAGGCCTGTGTGGGACATTCACATGGCCGCGCAGCTGCTGTAAGCACATTAAGAGCTGTAAGCAGCTGTAAACACAAAGCCCGTTCGGGCTGTCGAGCTCCTTTCTTCACTCTCTAAACATTTTCTTTTCCAGGCCATAAGTTTGAACGAATCCTCTTGGTATTTACATCATCCTCTCTTTTTTTCCCCCCGCTTCAAAGTATAACATGTATACCTTTCCCCTCATTTAACCTGTTGAATAGGACTTTGATGGGGTTTGTTTTAGAAACAGAGCCGCGTTATGCAGACAGAGAGAGGGTGCGATGTTAATATAAGACGCTGTACATTTTATCATACTGTAAGCATTAGCGCTGGAAAGTTTGAATTGTGTTTTGTAATGTAATTGCGTTTGTGCGCTTGGCTGGGTGAGTCAGATTTACGTGAGTCAGTGACACAATACAACATGCTAAAAACAAATGAGAATTATCCATTCCTGTCTCTTTCACTCTGTCATTACACACCGGAGAGACAAATGAGGTTTTTGTTTAAATGTTAAGCTTTGGACAAACAGGCAAATGTGTCATTTTTTTTCTCGTGTCCTGAGAGATTTCTGTGTAGGCCACTGAGCCGTATCTTTAAGTGAAATGCTGGCTGGTGCTTCTGGGATTCTGAGGCCGACTAGCTTCAAAGAGTCCTGGCTGTGTGGTGTTTGGAAAAAAAAAAAGATTTATGTGTTTGAGCGTGGGGTCAGAATGATCAAAATTTATAGCCGGAGTTCAGCTTGCTGTTAACGCGTGGTACATTTGCACGTAGTCACACTGCTCGGGAAAAAACAAAAGAACGCATGACAGTGATTGAGTTTTCATGCACATTACAAGAGGAAATAATGATATTCTTCATTATATGAGGGGCGTTCAAGTCAAACCGGGACTTCACGGAGTAAAACTTATTGACCTTTAAGGTGATGAGACGGTGATGAGGCGTTGATGAGACTGCAGAAAAACCTTTTGATTACGCAATTTTTTAAAAAGAAGGCCGTACTCCTGTCAACGATGATCATGGCTGAGGTGTCTCAGAGCCCACCAAGTTGTTCCTGTGAGCATTGAGCGAATGGAATGTCTAATCCTTGAAAACAGATGAATAACTTCCTGTGGAAAGTTTACACTTGATCATTCACTAACCCCACTTGCATGTTACAGGAACTCGGCTGGGAGTTATTGCCGCATCCCCCGTACAGTCCTGACCTCGCTCCAAGCCATTTTCACATGTTTGGACCATTAAAGGAGTTCCTGGGAGGCCAGCGTTTCAGACATGAAGCAGACAGTCAGATCATGGCTGCGCGAGGCCTGAGAATACTTTCTGCCTTGATGGTGTCCAAGCACTAGTGAAATACTGGGATAAGTGCATTAGTGTAGCAGGGGACTATATAGAGAAATAAAGGGAGTTTTTTTTTACTCTCATAACTGTGTTCTGTTATTCTGTACAATCAAAAGTCCCAGTCTGACTTGAACGCCCTTTATGATAAGCCAAATTAAGACATAACATTCACAACTAATAATTTACATGGGGTACTTTTGATCATAAATGTAAAATAAAAGATAAAATATATTCCGTGATTATATCACAGTTACCGCTATAAAATACTTCTATACAGTAATTTGCTTCGGGTGCTGATCCTGACACTCAGGGAGAGGAGTGTGACAGGGAGTGGGGGGCTAGTTAATTACTTTCCAGAACACAATTTGCCATGTAAGCAGCTCCCACCTACAACTCTGCTACTTTCGCTGTCTGTCTGTGTGCGTACATGCGTGCATGCTTGTGTTTGCGCTACTCGAAGATTTTGTATATTCCTATGTCTTGAAGTCAGCACCAAACAGTTTTCAGCTCTAAGCAACAGGAACACATCTTTTTCCTTCTTCTTTTTAACCAATTTACATTTAACGATGCAACAATGACATGTGTACTCCAACCGAGGACACATCTTGGAAACACCCTAACACCCTAAATAACCTTTTAGAAGTGTTTGGATTTGAGTTGTCTACAAATTCACAAAAAATTCAAATAAAAAAGCGACACGTGCTTCTGAAATATACTGGTTTCTAAAAAAAAAATAATAATAAATAAAAACACGGCTACAAAAAAGTTTCACAAATTATAATAAATCTCCAAGACATATGCAGCTCTTGTCAATTTCTTTCCAAGAACACTTCCGAAATCCGACTCGCGCACTTTCTTCGTGTGAGGCGATACCTGTTTATATCTTAACTCAGCTGTTTGTCTGTTTAGGCTTTGACTCGGTTTTTGTTTGGGGGGGGAAGTATACAAACACACTGATAGCACGCAATTATCACCGCCAGAAAGGGTTGTGATGACCCGTACCGCCGGGGGTCATTTAGCAGGAGCATTAATCTAACCGCCGCGTTAGGTTTTAAAGCCGTTTAGAGTTTCTGTAGTCTTATCTACAAATCCGAGGAGACAGAACAACTGCTTAGCCAAGACGACGAGAAAGGAAAGGGGAGGGGTGTGAGGAAAGTCTCTGCTTTTTAAGTAGCTTATATGCTTTTATCTCTTTGAATGTGTGTGTGTGTGAGACATCAAAGCTGAACAGTGCAGATTAGTGGCCATTGATTCACCTCTTTTCAGGAACTAAGGATAGAAAGCGCTGGTCAACCATCACGTACAACCATGCAGTTCTTTACTCATGCGGACTTCCTATGACGTGGAGACATCAGGAGAAAGTGTGTGCTTCAGATGCCGGAGTAAAACATCCTCATAAATATACATGGAACACAGTATACAGTACTAGGACACACTCACACTGCTGTCCACAAGTACAAACAATTACTCACATCTTTTACAAACACAGAACTGGCTTCTTGCAAGCAGCTGTACACCCAAAGTGTCTTAATAGTGAATTCCAAAATTTGAAAACCAAAAGGCAAATACTGAAATAAGCAGTAAAGTAGGTCATACAGCATATTTAACTTGACTGATAAGTCAAATAAAAGCTGATAAATAATCTAACTTGACGTAATTAAAGGATAAAGTACAGGGTGACTCCCTTGAAAGAAGCCCTGTAATTATTCTGTAATAATTCTTGCTATGATGAAGCAATCTGAACTTCAAAAAAGATAAAAAATGTAAAAACCTTGACACAAATTTGCACGATGAAGCTACACGTCACCGGATGGCCTCCGCCATGAGAAGGGTATCACTGATCCCGTCGTTTCCAGTTTCCGTACCATCTTGTGAATAAAACTCCTTGAGGGTACGTCAGGAAGACCATATTTCCATCTGACATCACTTAAACGAATTCCCACTATGAAGACGTGCTACTCTTTACTGTACACCACCATCCTGATGAGAAATTGAGTGACCGAGTGAAGGGGTATCACGTTAGATGGTACGATGGCTGACTGGTGCCTGCCTAATTGGTCACGACTCAGGGGCGTCCCGGCATGTTCGAAGCTCATATACTGAGAAGCACATCGTACATTGTTTCATTCAGATTACTTTGTTCTAGCGAGAGTTATTCAGGGTCTCTTTTGAGTAAATCACTCCGGATCACTCAGGTGTTGGGACTTCTACGTAAGTAGTCTCGTATCGCCTCTAAACCGTCGGTGTTGTTGTGTTCACAGCTAACGTGAGCTACGAACCTAACTACTGTAGCTTCTAACTCAGGAATCCCAAATCCCTCTCTAAACCCTGATCAAGGGACTGATCTACAGTACTTGATGTTTTGAACAAAGGTTAGCATACCCTAGTGCGCTAGCTTCAGGATTTGGCATTCAACCCTGGTACATGGACGTTAATGGAGCTGATATTTTAAGGTTGATTAAGTGGAAAAATAACAAGAAATGAAGGAAATTTATAGGACTTTCCTGGTTTATTCTTATCACCTTTTGGCTACATAGTTCTGGTAAGAATTTGAGATACTTTCACCCATGTTAATTATACTAACTCTACCAGCTGTGGTTATTTAGTTCCACTAGACACAGAAGTATATGAGTTTAAGGAGAAAAATAAAAGATTCAATAAATAAAGTAATCACAATCTGTTGATAATAAATGGTGTTCATTTATTATCAACAGTTATATACAGGAACTGTTATATAAAAGCAATATCACCTTCGAGGCCGTGCTGATATTCAGCACAACAGCACGCCCTGCTGTGTAATATTTCACTAATTGACATTAACTTTCTTTAAAAAAAAATAAAAAAAACAATGGCGTGTGTGTATATATATATATATATATATAATATATAATATAATTTTTTTCAGGGTTTAGGATGTTTTCACAAGCACAACAAGATATAACCTGGTGTTTCAACTGCCTCATTCTTACTCATGTGAAAACCATTAAAATTTTAAGACCTATTACTGCACGAGATTGACGCCAGGTGTTATTTCGCCTCAGCCCAAATAGCAATGAGTTTTCCTTGACGTTTTCTCAAAGCTCTTCAAGAACTCTACACTCCTGTAAAATGCCTTATCGCTTTTTTTTGCTCCTCAAACCTTATCACTAATAGATATCTAATTCTGCTCCTGTTGCAGAGTTCAATTACCCACTCCGTTTGGACAGAAATCACGTTACCACCCATACATGAACTTGCGCTGGCAATGTCCAGATGTGACCTACACTTACGGGGTGACGGTGCAGACCTTAAAAACTGCACATGCGCCCTTTTAACTCAATCGTAGCCAGCTTCAGACTTCATCGGTCATTATCACACACCTCTGAAAGGTTAACTAAGTAGAACCAATTTAAGCATACCACCAGCACGGACACTCCATAATCTGTCGGCGTATATTATTTTGCCCTGTGGGAATAGTGATCTCCAGGCCTTTAGTGGACTGAGGAATTGGCTGAAGACCTAGTCAGTGGATCTGTCGTATTTCACCAATGCACAGACAACACAGGGTCGCTGGTTACACTTCTGCTCTTAAACCAGCCCAGATGTTCAGGACGATCAGATTTGGAAGGAAACCTAAAAAAACGAGACATTTTTACGACTAAAAAAACCTCTCGTAATACACATGTCCATATGCATCAAAATCCTCACTGCTGAAAAGCCAAGACGAGGTTATGCTGAAAATATTTTACCGGTGGTTGAAATTTGTCCTGATCATTCAATGTGTTGGAGATTGTTCTGTCACTAATCAGGGATGCAAACAGGATATTCAGACGTCTGCCAGTTATTAGTTAGACACACGTCTGACAGCAAAGATGGATCAGGATGATCGTATGATACCACGTCTGCTATTGTACATTGTGAAATGGAAGCGTCTGGCACAACATCTCATCAGCTCAGCAAACGCACAGACCGTGGCCACCGAGCAGTGAAGCATATCAAAATTGCCTAACCACTGTTGTGTCACTCATTACAGAATTAAAAACAACAACAGCACAAGACCTTCATTAAACGGGTTCCCATGGTCGAGCAGCACACACGCCTAATATCACTATGCGTGATGCCAGTAGTCGGCTGGAGGAGTGCATGCATGCTGCCACTGGATGAAACTTGTACTCTGGAATGTTGAATCACGCTTCATTATTTTTAAAGTCGGATGGACGAATCTGAGTTGGGCAGATGCCAGGAGAACATCACCCACCAGAATGTATAAGAAGGTAGAGCAGCTATAACGGTTTGGGGGTGATTTTCAGGGTTGGTGGCCCCTTGGTTCATTGTAAGGAATGTTAATGTTAATGCTAATGTTACAAGATATATATTCAAGAAAACTGGCTTGATTTAGTGCACATGACATTGTGGCAACCGTTTGGGGAAGGCCCTTTCCTGTTGCAGGCGTGCCTGTGCCCCTGAGTGCGAAGTGACGTGATGAGTTTTGTGGGGTTGAAGAACCCTAGCGGTTTGTTCAGAGCCCTGACCTCAATCCCACAGAACACCTTTGGGACGAGGAATTGTAATTTAGATTGCGAGCTAGGCTTTCTAGTTAAACATAAGGGCCTGACCTTACAAATGCTCTTTTGATTGAATGGGTACAGATCCCTATAGACATTCAGCCTTCAGAAGGGTTATAAATACAAATGGGGTGACAACTACATATTAACAGGCAAAGTTTTCCAATGGGATTTCTAATATGATCATTAAGGTAGGATGATCAAGTGGCCATATAATTTGCCATTTAGTGTAATATTTCTGGCAGGGTTAGAGAAATAGTTTTCTTAAACAAAAACGTAATGACATGATGACTGTTACTGCACTTTTCTTGAATAGTTTTGAGTCAAAATCCGGTGTCTCCATAGTAAAAAAGACTCTTGTTTGTCATTTCACATTATATTTCATAATGCATACTGTAGGTGTTCCATAAAATTTCAATTAATAAGAAATCAATATGTTTTTATTCATCTGATTGCACATCTATTGCCCCTTTAGAATAAACCCCTAGACATATTTCCACATGTGTATTTCTTCACAGTCCTACTTGGCTGAAACTTGCATTGCTCTCTGAGTCTAAAAACAACTTTTGCTTGCTTTGGTTAGTTGCTTGATTTTGTCTATATTGTAAATCCAAAGCAGGTTGCTTGGGGATGTAGCGGTTATTGCTTTGACCTTGCATGTCCAGTGTTGAGCTTTTGAGCCCTGCCTTTGGGTCTGTGTACTGTATGTGGAGTTTGTGTTCTCCCCAGGCTTGGTGGGTTTCCTCCGGGCACTGTGTGTGTGTGTGTATATCGGGGAGGAGTCGTTTTACCCTGTCAGGGGTGCACCCTACCTACTGTCCCGAGTCCCCAGGGATAGGGACCGGACCTCCCACGACGCTGTACAGGAAAAGCGGTATAGAAAATGAGTGAGTGTAAGTGCACAGGAGTACTTCTGGTAAAAGGGAAGAATGGAGGCTCTGGTTACTGTCTGCGAGGAGTTTTGCACGTTCTCCCCATGTTTTTTGAGTTCTCAGGTTTCCTTCCTCCTCCTATGGTAAATTGCCCTTGGGTGTGAATTTGTGTGTGAATTTGTATTTCAGTGTGAAGAGCTGCCATGCTATCTGAGGTGTATTCCCATCTCGCACCATGTGATTGTAGAATTATCTCATGACTCATGGCAAAATGTCTCCTGAAAAGAAATGAATGAGTGAATGAATTATTCTGCTAACTTGTAAGAAACCTTACTCTATGCCCACTGTTAATACAAGCACAGTTGAAAATAAATTGGCAGAAATTTCAGAATGCCAATACAATTTAAGAAAGCTGAATGACATATGATGTTAAATATGGCCTGCATGTTCATTGTTAGTTGTGTTTAGAGATATTAAAGTGTGTGTGTCAGTTTAGGTTATGTGGAGGTGTTTGAGATAAAAAAAATCCATCCATCAATCCATCCATCTAGGAAACTCTGTAGGCCAACTAGGGATCATGGAAACCAGTGGTGATTACCATTGCATTTATTCCCTTTTTATGACCATGGTAGGACCTCAACATTCACACACACATTTACACATTACAGGCAATTTGGGAACGCCTATTAGCCTAATCTGCATGTCTTTGGACTGTGGGAGGAAACCGGAGAAAACCCATCAAGCATTGGAGGAACATGCAAACTCCATGCACTCAGGCCCTGAGGCAGGAATAGAATCCGGACTCTGGAGGTGCGCGACGACAGTGCTAACCACTAAGCCACCATGCCTCCTCATATACCCTGATACTTCGAGCAAATCAGACCCTAAAATATTCTTACAGACATGAAAGAAAGAGAACAGCAGTTCATTTTAAGATAATAAAACTTTGGAAACTATTCTTAGCATGCACAGCTATATGTATATATGAGTGTGCTATAAATATACTGTATATTTGCTTTGGTTAACAGGCAGAAGACTAATCATTTAACAGATTTCCTTGTGACTAAGTAACTGTTTATTTTTTCTCAGTTTTCAATGCATCCTAAAACATTACTATCCTTGTTATAGAAGGATTTGCCTCAAAATCTGTTGCACTGTAAATCATGTCTTGTTTTGCATTACTGTTTTATTCTCACGGCAATTTGATACGGTAGACAAGCCTCTACTGTACTTAGCTGGCATGTGTGCTTTCCCAAAGAAGACCATAAACTGGAAAGGTTTTACAATGAGATCTCTGGCCATACTGTACATAACTGCTCGTTTTCCCTCTTTGCCAATGTGAAATAGTGGTATAGTAGTTCTGCGTGACCCTTACACTCATTCTTCTATGTTTCATTTTATACCTGAAGCCAAAGTAAACTCTGGACCTCGACTAAGAGAATTTAAAGCAGAAGCAAACAGTTAAGGACTTTTTTATTATTAAATTCTTCCTGGAAAAAGGAACTAATGACTTCAGTAGTTAAGGTAAGGAACAGTAATGCACTGAGTTTCCTTGTCCTTGGTCTCTAGCAACCACATTACACACAGTGCTGTGCCAAAGAATTTGATACGAGGAAGGGAAAAGAATGTTTGCAAAGTGGATGGAATATTTGTAGTATTGTGAAAAAAGGAAACTTTTTAAGTTTTGTGAGAAACACTGATTTTGTGGTAGAAACCATAAGGAAGAAATGACTATCTGCAGGTTCCAAGTATAAGGTGGTATTATGTGTCACGCATGCATGCACATAGACACACACGCAACCACATACACCCACATACACTCAAAGAGTATTTACAAAGCCTCAATGGATGCTCTCCAGACAGTTCGGTAAGAAGATAGATCCACATGTTAATGTGAAACCCATTTCACAATATGTCCATAATTTGCTTTTGTAAGGAAATTTAGCATTTTAATTTTTTTATTTATCTTTTTGCAATTTCAATTCTGCTTTCTATTAAATGTTTTGCTTGTTTTCGCAAATAAATACAATAATAAACTACAGTAGTATGATACTACAGTAGTATGGCACTACTGGTACTGGTTTTTGTGGACATGCCTTTCTGTTTAATATTTACATAGCTGCCCATGCATTGCTTAAATTGAGGCCTTGCAATAAAAAAATATATAAAATAATATTTGCTTTTCAGTTTCATTCTGTCTGTGCGATTTAAAAAAGAAATAAATCTAAGACATGAGATTGATGCACAAGAAGAAAAGCATGAAAACTATCTTTAAGTAAAAGATGAATGTCCGAATCTTATCTAATAGGTCATTATAACCCAAGAGCTTACTCTTGCTGCCAGAACCGGTTAAATTATTCCTCAAAGTATTTGCACATGACCACCAGGACGCTCTTAACAGAAAGGTAATTGAATTTCCAGTCAGAGGTCCTTGAGCTCTAAGGAACACTTGGAGCCGTTCCATCGCAATCAACCACCAGGATCCTAGCATTACACTCCTCCTTCGACAAATCCCTGTTGAGAAATTCTTATACATGAGAAAAGAGACTGCGCTCTGAAACATGACTTCCTCAATAATCACAGTGAGACATCATTTAGAAGATTGTCTGGGTTTTTTTTTTCTATAGGCCAATGAAATAAATTGGTTGAAGATTAACAACCAGATTGCATTCTGGGCCCAGCACATGTACTGTATAGGACATGAATTACAAATTCAGGTTATTATAAGATGTAAGTAATTTTTGCTGGGCCTGAGATTATATTATCATAATGGGTATAGTTGAGGCGGCACGGTGGTGTAGTGGTTAGCACTGTCACCTTGCACCTCCAGGGTCCGGGTTCGATTCCCGGCCAGGCTCG
>JAQMYI010000004.1:19586472-19600178 GCA_030014275.1 Clariallabes melas | reverse complement strand
GCCAGGCTCGATTCCCGTCTCTGTGTGCATGGAGTTTGCATGTTCTCCCCGTGCTTGGTGGGTTTCCTCCGGGTACTACGGTTTCCTCCCACAGTCCAAAGATATACAGGTTAGGCTAATTGGCATTCCCAAATTGCCCGTAGTGTGTGAGTGTGTGTATGTGTGTGTGTGGTGTGTGCCCTGCGATGGATTGGCACCCTGTCCAGGGTGTACCCTGCCTCGTGCCGTGAGGTATACAGGTAGTTGAGGCAAAGATACTATTAGAGTATTGAGGCAATGGTGAACAGAAGAGTGATAAGAACATCATGACCACAGAATTGCCACTGTTGGGCCCTTGCGATAAAAAATGTAAGTCTTATGTGTAAGTAAAAGTATCGCCTTGCACCTCCAGGATCTCGGTTCAATTCCTGTCTGAGGTCTGTGTGTATGTAGTTTCCATGTTCAACCGTGCTTGGTGGGTTGCCTCCAGTTGCCTCCCACAGTGATTGCATGCTGATTAGGCTAATTAGCAGTCCCAAAATTGAGTGCCAGTATGTGTGTCTGTGCCCTCCAATGAACTTGTAACCAACCTTGTACCCCAAGTTGCCTAAGTGGTCTCCAGGCCACCCTGTATACAGGATGAAGACGCTGAGTGATCAAGTCTGTATAATAATTGTAATTTACTCTGTTATTGTTTTATTATCTGGACTGCATCTTTTTCATTGGTATAATACAATGTGGCTCTTACAGATGTTTTGTCTTAGACCTAAAATGAAGGACCTTTTTACTTAGTATACACTTACTGTGCATTTCACTGATTAAAGTCTTCTTATACCAGGTGTGTTGTTTAAGACATAACATCTGCAAGAGCCCGCATTATATTATACACATGAGAAAGATGTAGTCCAGACAAAAAAAAAAACGGTTATAATGACCCTAAGAAAGTTTGACAACAATTGTATTGAAGACGGGGTCTCCAATATGCATAATTCTCCAAAACATTATCTCGATTACTGAGTTACTGATACTAACTTTAATAAAATCTATAAATATCCATAGGTAATGATAAAATGTTGAAAAGAAGAAGAAAATAAAACAGCATTGGCTTTAATTCTATACTCAAAAAAGTGAAATATACAGTAGAATCTGTAAAAGTTTGTCCCAATGGGGAATCCCCTTAAGGTTTCTCTAAACCCTCTGAACTCGTATTAATGTCTGTGTTTCTGGAAATTTTTACAACAGTGATCTATTTGCCATCTTAGACAGGTTCATCCTCTAAAAAGAGCATCTTGTTCACAGCCAAAGGCTATCAGCCTGAGAGACTATACATACAGTCTGGCACAACGTCTGAATGATTACAATAATCCTCTCTTTGAACAAATGTAAGCATAATATTTTTTCCTCTCTTTTTTGTTTGAAGATCCATCTGAATGTGTATAAATTACTTAGAAAAAGTAAATTTTGCATCATAGTTTCTCTTTAAGAGTAGTATTAGTTCCACTCCTGCCACTTAATTGATTTACCCATACCCCGACCTCTGTTCACATGTCTATCCAGTTTCATGATAATCACTGCTTATTACATTTAAACCCCATTTCCGAGATTGGGACCACCACTCGCTCTATTGATCCTATCCCTACATCACGCTTAACATGCTTACTTACAGTATGACCACACATAGCCTCCCTCATTAACATCTCACCGTTAACAGATTTTGTTCCTGCTTAACAATGACCCTGTTGTACTGTAACTCCAGTTCCTAACAAACCTGGTGGTGACCCAGATGACTGTGATTTCTGAGCAGGCTCCAAAACCACACGTCCACATACAGTTTGCTCAGAAGAGGTCACAGGACTGAAAGTGTGTGTATTAGAGTGACTGATGTCTTGATTATCCTAAATGTAAATCAAGTTTTTGGTATGGTAAGTCATGCCATTTTGCTTCATTACATTTAGAGCATTTGGCAGCCATCCTAATCCAGAGCGACTTACATTTCTTTTTTTGTGTCTCATTTACACAACTTATACAAGGATTTGAGCCTCAATGGCCCCGCAATTGTAGCTAGGATTCGAACATTCCAATGAGAAGTGCAATGTCTTAAGTACTGAGCTATAAATTTCCATGGACAAATACCTGGACATATCAGGAGCAGCACTGAACTACTTTAAGTCCCATTTATCTGACTGTGCTTATTGTTACCCTTTTGAGGAACTTGGTGTCTGTAAAAACAAGGTGTCCCACAAGTCTCTGTTCTGGGCCATCTTTAATTTTTTTGAGCAGGGGGACAATTGAGACAATTTGGACTAGGATTTTTAGATGACACATACACTGATCAGCCATAACATTAACAGTTTAGGTAAACTAAAGAACATTGATCACTTACTCACCAGCAAATTGGTGATAGAACCACAAGGCCAGTTCAGTCCAAATTGTCGAAAAAAGTATCACTCCTGTTCACGATAGAACAGCACAAGAAACCCAGTAGTGATGGGTGTCATGAACGATTCATTCTTTTTTAACGTGATTCAGAAGAACGAGTAGTACATTTTAACTGTTTTTAATGTTATGGCTGATCAGTTTACAGTACATTTAAACATTCCCCAAAACAAGAGTTCACGTGAATCCTCTCTGCTTGCTTGCTTCCTAAAAGACATTAACATACAGAGCTGAAAGTCAACATTTGTTCTGTTTGACACAGGCACATCAAGGAAACTAGACCTGGCCATAAAGAATACTTCAGTGTCCCCATCAACTCTAAAATGGAAATTTGATTGACAGCCAGCTTTCATTTCAGGCACAGTATAACCAAAACAGCTACATTATTATCATCATTATTATTATTATTATTATTATTATTATTATTATTATTATTATAACATTGCCTGATACCCATGCTTTTTCTATTTGCTGCTTAGCTTACTGTGATGCATGCTATTGTTATTAGTAACACGTACAAAACTGTACCGTGTGTGCACTCTCACGTACACACAGATAACTCATACTCAAATGCTCCATTTTTCTAACCCAGTCTCCATTTATGTGGTTACTTCAAACAAAAACCTTGTTTGTACTGAGCCTTACCACTTCCTAATACCTTTGTGATTTATTCAGTCCTACACAACCTCCAATTCATAACAAAATGCCAGTCTATTCTGTGAGTCAACTGTGTAGAAGACTGGATTTTTTTTTTTTTTCAGAGCTTCCCCAACTTTGGAACGATTAATTTAATCATAAATACTGTATAGTCAAATTACCATTGCTTTGACTTGTTTATGTTGTAATTAATCTAGATTTTTGAACATGTTGATGGTTTTTCCTTGCTTTTTAATTCTGTAATGCTTTGGGTTAATAAAAATAACATTATAAACACCTTTACTATTATTATTAACTATCCAAAAAGACTTTACGGCTGTTTTCTGTTGTAAGATCACACTTTACATACTATAGTGACTCAATATTGACTCACCGATCCCCGTATTTCATCAATGTATTAGGACAATAGCCTGAGGCTATGGGAATGTTACTATAGGTGTAGATGGATAGAGGTCAGAGCTCCTCCATCATCAGCTTCTTGATAGCTTTGGCACTGAAGTAGAAGATTTTTTCCTCACATAATTTCAATGGAAGTTTCATCCTACACATGTCTGTGGTGTTGAAGGTGCATCTGTTTCCTTTTAGCCTATCCTCCTGAGGTTTCTGGGTATTCAAAAATACATATTTTTAATCAGAGCCATACTTCCAACAGGAAAGAAAAAGCAAGTTAATGAAAATGAATAATGTATAGTGACCAATGTCAGGTTAAGGTTAAAATAAGTTACAGTAAGCAGCTACATGGGCATGTCTGGTACATTTAGTCAGTTAACAGAATTGTATACAGCCCCAGGCGTGCTTATTCTTTCTAATTTCATACCTATAAGAATAAGAAGATTTCATCTAGAACATTGTATTTGAGTCATTGAGTCAAACTATTGAATTTATTGAGTACAAGTAGGTACAAGAGGTACAAGAGCATTCAAGTCAAACTGACTTCAAGAACAGTACAGTGATCTTAGCTGCAGTTAAACATTTGAACAGTGCAAATATTTTAAAGAAGGCCATACATCTGTGTGAACCGATCCCAAGCCACGGTGGCTCAGAGCCCGCTGTGGTCGTTCCTGTAAATATTCGACAAGTGGACCGCCTGATCCTTGAAAATTGATGGATAAGTTGTCGCCAAGTTGTAAAAGAGACAAATCTGTCTGTGGGAACAGTACACACAATTATTCACCAACGTTCACATTACAGGAAATCATCTGGGAGTTATTACCACTTTCCCTACAGTATATAAGCCATTTCCACATGTTCAAGCCATTAACGTAGTTCCTGGGAGGCCAGCGTTTCAGACGTGAAGCAGGCTCTGGCGTACTGAGAAAACTTTCTACCTTGATGGTATCCAAGCACTGGTGAAACACTGGTATAAGTGGATTAGTGTAGGAGGGGATTATATACAGAAATAAAGGGATGTTTTTACTCTCATAACTGTGTTCTGTCACTCTGAAAAATCAAACGTCCCGGTTTCACCTTTCAACCTCGGTAACTTGTTGCGGGTTTAGCACATACTGTAGATAGCAAAAAGTTCGCTTTTCCCTAGGGCTTGACTCGATGCATTGCTTAAGATAAGAATGTTAAGCAATTACTCTGTTAACTGTGTAAAATGACCTCTGTTTAAGCAGAAGCAAAGAAAACATTATGTGTTTGTGGCCAGTTGGAATCAAAATGTACAATACCCACATCTCTTATTTGAACATTAACATCTGTAAACAAGTCTGGGGTTTTGTGCGTAAATGTAAATTTTCTTTAATACAGCTGTAAGAAGTTAGACGTATATCCAACGCATGAGAATTAACCCTATTTAATACGTTCTTTTAGCAATGGCACATGCAAACATTTCACAAAACTAAAAAGTTATTAACTAGACCAACCAAGTCACGTACGGTAGTCTCATATTGGGCTTTGGTCCAGAAATGTAATCTAAATTCTGCTTAATTCTAAGTCAGTGCTGATGCTTCTTCTGACAGCTCAAAATAGCTGTCTCCTTTGTTTCTGCTTAGCGTTTCCTGTTACAATCTAGGGGTGAACCATTGATGGGATCCAGATGAAAGTTGTAAGAAATGGGCCTCATCTTTCTCATTTATTTGAATCCCCCCCCCCCCCACCACCACCACCACCACCCCTCTCTGAGTCCTGTGATTGAGTATCAGAAGTGCAAACAACTCCCACTTAGAACTTACCAGAAGTTACAAAAACATATAATGAAGATATTTGCTTCCCCTTGGGAGCTGACTTTTTCTACATTCACTTCTACTGTACAGTATGTGACTTGATAATCAACATAACGTGATGAACCACTTGTTCATTTAAAATAATGCTTTCATATATGACTATTCCCTCATCCACTATTTAGCAGCTGAAGAGCCAGATCTTTGATGCCCCTATGGTTCTTAAAATGTTTTTTGTGATGTGTCTGGGCTTTCCCCTCCACCACACAATGGGGTAGGCATGAAAAATTTCATAAACTTGAATCAAAGACATTTTTGACTTTCAACTTAATGATGCTGATCACCACAATACAGTGGTCTTTAATGAACCTGTGGTATCGTTTCATGCATGCATAAATATTTACATCACCTCTGTAATTATCTGGAAGTTATACTCATAAGTAATAAAAACGTACATCAAAGCACTATAGAGTAAAAAGTGGGTTATAAAGGAATCCACATACAGTTTTTCTAGTTTTTAAATACACACATACTGTACATAATACATAAACGCAAATATTCTTTGTTTCATATGCGTACTGTACAGTATGTCATTTCATTAGGTACTTGTGCTGGGTCGGACCCCCTTTTGCCTTCAGACCTGCCTTAATTCTTTTGCCTTTTGTCTTAATTCTTTGTGGCATAGACTCAACAAGGTGCTCAAAGAGATTTAGAGATTAGAGATTTTGGTCTGTTGCTGAAGATTTGAACTTACTGTCATGTTTAAGAAACCAGTTTGACATGATTTTAGCCTCGTGACATGGTGGCTTATCCTGTGGTCATGAAGGGATGGACATGGTCAGCAACAATACTATACGTATATACGTAGGTTATGGCATTTAAACCATGCTCAGCTGGAACTAAGGGGTCCAAAGTCAAGAAAAAATATCACCACACCAAAATATTATACCACCACCTTCACCCTGAATCATTGATACATGGCAGGATGCATCCATGTTTTCATGACATCTACATCAAATTTTAACCTTACACGCTGATGGCGTGGCAGAAATCAAGACTATCAGACCTGGTCACATTTTTCCAATCTTCTATTGCCAGGAATTGTAGCCTCAGTTTCCTAACAGGAATGGCATCGGGTGTGGTCTTCTGCTGGTGTAACTGGTGTAACAACACTGTGTTATGCGTACAGAGATCCTCTTCAGCATACCTTGGTTGTAACAAGATATTATCTTCATTAACAAAGCAATGTCGCTCCATGAATATTCTTTCTTTTTCAGACCATTCTCTGTAAACCTTAAAAATTGTTCTGCATGGAAATCCCAGTAGATACTCCAACCAGCACCAACAGCCATGAAGCATCCAAAATCACTTAAATCACCTTTCCTTCCCATTCAGAAGCTTGGCATGAACTTCATCTTGAAGTCATCTTGACCATGTATACATGCCTAAATGCATTGGGTTGTGATTGGTTGATTGGATATTTGTGCAGTTGATCAGACAGGCTGGCTTTCGTCTGCATTTCTGAAGCAGTGGATTGGTTTCTCCAATTGTACAGAACTGTGCATTTATCACTACATAGGACTGCATATACTACACTGCTCTGCTTATGTCTGGATGTTTTGTCCTTTAGTTGGAGAAGGTTCTACCTCAGTGTCTTGCTGCGTTTGAAACATACAGGGATACTGCGTTTGCTGAAAATCCTTCAAATTCTTTCTTCATCTGTTGTGGTAGTGCTGTTGAGTGGCACAGGTTTTGAATGATTCCTCAGTGTCATTCTAATCTTTCCCAGTTTGTGCTTCAGAGAGTGGTGGGAGTCAAAGAGTAAACATTGATTTGTGTGTGGAGGTTTCCTGTATACATCATTGTTGAGGTCTCTGTCCTCGGTGATGTGTACTGCACAACCCAGGAAGGCCAGGAACATTCCCTCGAAGTTATTCTCCACAGCATTGATGTGTTCAGGGAATATTTTTTTACCAAGGTGTCAGTCAGAGGTCAAATAGGGCACATACTGTATTTGGTCTTGGCTGAGGTTGGTTCCAGGAAATAATGTGCTGGTTTGTAGTACATTTCCTCCTGGTCTTGACTGCTATAGCCACACGAATGCGTGCGAAGAATGACCTCGATGATTGAGACTTTTCTATGATTTCAGAATCAGGTTTGCCATTATTCATGTTTCCATATTCATCCTGAGTGGAGTTGCTCTCTGTACTTCGGCTTTGCAATTCAACACCTTCCTGATTATCAGGCCCATGTTTAAGCTAATCTACTACATTAGTTGGATTTCCAGCAACAGACTGTCAGCCTGTTGGGAAGCAGGAGCCAAGCTGCCTGCTTTTCTCTGCTGAGCCATTTTCCTTGGCTTAATTCTTCTTTGCGTCATAGGCCTGTAATACCTGCCACTAGCATGGTCGACTGGTTTTCCTCACCATACCGCATCCTGCACAGTCACATGCCGCTAACATTTATACATGACTTCCTCCCTCCATTTTGTGATATATGTGCTGAACAGTTCTCCTCTAGCAATTTACTTCTGTTTCTCAGACGCTCGCTTAGCCCATAGCTAAGCTAAAAAAAAGTTTTACTTTTACTTTTGTAGTAAAATAGCCGTAGTGGTTAGCATTGTGGCCTCGCACCTCCAGGTTCCGGATTTGATTCCCACCTTGGGTTTCTGGGTATGTTCTCACTGTGCTTGGTGGGTATGCTTCTTCGGGTACTATGGTTTCCTCCCACCGTCCAAAGACATGCGGTATAAGATAATTGGTGTCCCTAAATTGTCTGTAGTGTGTGAATGAGTGTGTGTGCGCTGCCATGGATTGGCACCCCATCCAGGTTGTACCTTCCACATGCCCTAAGTCTCCTGGGATAGGCTACAGCCCGCCCAGGGCCAAGTATACAGAATAAAATGGTATAGACAATGAGTGAGTGAGTGAGAATAAATTATGGAACATTACTGCCACCTATTGGCACGGAGTGCAGAGCATGACGTTTCCAAATAACAGGCAGCTGTTGAAGCTGTGTTTTTCATTCTCTGTATACAACCTTTCTGTGACTTCTAATTTTTTATCCATATTGCTAAAAACAGACTGGTTTGAGCAGGACATTCATCCTGTTTTCTCGACGGACTTTTTACTTTCTCAGCAATCCATTCAGCCTTTACATCAACTGTTGCCCAATGAATAGGAGGACCATGACTGCATTCCACTAGCATGATGTTTTTATCAGCATAAAATGCACCTTTTTGAGAATGACCTCAGTGTTAACTGTGCAGAGAAATTAATTATAGTACTTCCAAGCCAAGAAAATTATCAGAGGCTTTCCCCAAACAGGACTATTTCTTTAACCATGCCTGGTAGACATATAGCTCATGAGGAACAAAGGATTGAACCACAGTGTTTCACACTGTGCAACTCATAATTTTTAAGTTTTAACACTCTGAATTACTGATCAGAAGTTCAGCAGTTTGAGCCCCAGCTCCGCTAGGTTGATGCAGTTGGGCCCTTGAGCAAGGCCCTTTACGCTGTCTGCTCCAGGGGTGCTGGATAATAGCTGACCCTGCGCTCTGACCCCATCCTACAAACAAGATGCTAGAATATGCAAAGAATTAACAATTTCACTGCGCAGTAATATACAGTATATGTATAAAGGCTGGACCTAACCTAACTTATCATAGTAACCATCAGCAGGATAAATTGCCAAGGTTGCCTAATGCTCTTACTGTCTTACACAGGAGCTCTCCAAGTAACTTGTTCATCATGGCAGTGCAATGGTGCATCAGATGCGCTGATGAGGCAGGGCATATGTTCATTTTAGTGGTTCTTTGCACCCACAAATGGTGCAGCAGATCTGAAAAATGTAGCCACATGTTCACTGATGAACAGGAAGAAGTGGCAACCCCCCTGCCGTTCTCTGTGCTCATCAGATTAGCCCCTTGGAATGGTGACCAGATCAAGGACTATCATAGCAGTTCAGAAGATTATTCAGAAACCTCTACCATGATATTCTTAATACAGTCTCTAGTAAAAAAAAAAATCAAAAATTGTGGGTGTGCACCCTTTTTTATTCAACCCGATGTGCTGCTTAATGACTAAAGTGCTAGACTATTTTGCAGGAGCTTACTGATTTAATGGTTAGCATTGGCCCTTTCAGTGAGAATAGTATGATCATCAAAGGTGATTCTAGAGTCTGTTGAGGCCCTAGGCAAAAATTTGCAGGGGCCCTCTCTAACCACCATTCATCACCATTATCTTATCAATATAAAATAGGTTTGTCAGCACTCGGGGGTCCCCTGCTGGCCTGGGGCCGCAAGCAATTGCCTGCCTTGCCTTTTGTCCAGCATGATCATATTGAAGCATTTCTGAGCTGTTTCCTTTCGATCGTATGGTTATCCAGTTGTTAAGCACTGCCCCTGGGTGAAACATATTGGAATATACCCATCTATAAGCATGGCTAAAAGTTGAAAAGCTTTTGAATTTTCTAGAAAGTCAGAATGTTGGTCGATCTGAGAACACCCTGTCTCAATGACAAATTGCTAGGGATTTTTAAATACCTCCTTCCACTATTAGCAAAATTATAGGTTAATTAATGCAAAAAAGGTTAAACATCAGAGAAGTCATAACCTGGTGGACCTTCATGCTGTTCGAAGGTCTGAGGAGAACAACACTTTGCCCTTTAAAAGGTTGTAATGAAAAATAAACACAATTAATATTAATAATCTGCTAATAGTTTTAATGTATTTAACACCTTATTATAAAACTCACGGTTTATCAATCCTTCACAGGGCACACACACTCACATGTTGATTCACAACGATGGGCAATGTGGGGACGCCAAATAGCCTAATCTGCTGTTTTTGGACTGTGGGAGGAAACCGGAGCACCAAAAGGAAACCCACCAAGCATAGGGAGAACAAGCAAACTCCCACATGCAGTCCAACAGACCCAAGTTGAGAATCAAACCTGGAACCTGGAAGTGCAAGGCGACAGGGTGAACCACTAAGCCATTGTGCATATCGTAAAACTGTAGTATCAGGAACTTGGCTAGATAGTTACTTACATATTGGATCATATGTTCACCACATGACTTTGTATTAAGGACAAAGAAACACACAGTAATCTACAATGTAGGTCTCCAGGTGTTAAACAGCCCCCCTGCCATTTATCCAGTGTTCATAAAGCCACAGTTACAGCTTTCTACTCCCAGTCCTCTCACTGCTCATTACAGGGATTTAAAATGTTTAATATATGATGTTCTCTATGACACTCCAATAGACTTAGACTTAAGCAGTTGTAATAGCGGTAATTACAGTGCAAAACTGCCATGCAAGCGCCAGGATCATAAAATCTTCAATGTTATATGTTAGGAAACGGCGTGTTTAATCAGCTGTGTATGTTATCTTGAATTTCCATTTAGGCGTTAATCCTGTGAACTTGATTTATCCCACAGCTCACAAATTGAATTATCCATAACTATATCTAATATTAATTGCCAAAAGTAATATTTAAAGCAATATTGACATATTTCTGCGCTTAATGTGAAGACAGTCAGTTTTCACATTTAATCCAGGATTAATGTAACCTTGTCCCCCCCCCCCCAGAACCAGATGTTGGTTATTGATCCTCATCCAAGAAAAATGAAATTAAACTATTGCTTCCAGGCGTCTGCAGAAGAAACGCAGCCAAGATCTTCTTCCATAGTCGGGTCTCCCAGGAGTGATGTGCAAGACAAGTGTTAGCTCCCACCTGTCAAAGTGAACACACGGCTAGATGCTTGCAACAGCATGAAACATAAGGAGCATGGTCAAAAAGCAAGGCATTCTGAATGGCTTTTTAAAACGAAATGTCATTACATAAAGAAAGACAGCATGCTAAGATGGTAAAACTAACATGACTTTTCCTCAAAAGCGGTGCTTTGTTAAATAAACCCTATAGTCCAAGGCTGCGGGGTTCATTTCAATGTCAGGTTTCCCTTCAGCACTTCAAACTAAACATTAACAAAATAAAACAAACCAAGCAGAAAATATTGTAAATACAAGACTAACACCATTCCAGATGTACCTAAGGGCCTGGCAGAAGACCACATAGTAAATGGGTTCCGATAGAGGCAGGAGGTCTTATCTGGGACAAGAAATGCTTAGAGGTTCCCACAGTGTACAGTCCAAACGACAAATAGGAAAAACATGAAACAGCTGGATCACATAAACCTTGGCCTCTAGTTTTTTAAAAATCTCTGCTTTCAACCTCAATAGTTTAATTCATAAATGGAAATGTCTTCCTCTTACAACTGTTCCAGAGGTGCAAAGTCAGCATTAATCCATTGCAGTCGTTTGTTATTACTACTGCTGTGAATTCTTATGGATGAAAAATGCTTCTTTGGATGGAAACATTCTTCTGGTTTCCTTAAAATACAGTAGATGTAATCCTTTTGCTGTAGAGCTCAACAATCACTAACTAGTTTAATTTGCTAAATGAATTTTTTTTTTAGGAATGTAATGCATTTAGGCGACAAGGTGGCGTAGTGGTTACAACTGTCGACTTGTACCTCCAGGATCTGGGTTTGATTCTCACCTCAGGTCTGTGTGCATGGAGTTTACATGTTCTCCCGGTACTTGGTGGATTTCCTCTTCGTGCCCCAGTCTTCTCCAAAATTCAAGAGACGTGCAGATTAGGCTGACTACTGTTCCCAAATTGCCCGCAGTGTGTGAATGAGTGTGTGTGCTCTCCAATAGATTTTGAGCTGGCCCTGTATTTACTAAGCATCTCAGAAAAGAAAATCATTAACTTTCCATTGAAGATAAGACATTTTGGGAACACTGAATGACAATGGAGCTCATCAAAAGATACGGAAACACTTTTAATGACTTATCCTGTCCAGCGTGCAATCGCTTCATCAACAAACAGATCGTGTGCTGTCTCCACAAAAACTAAGATGATCACTACTTTACGTTTTTCAGCAACATGGAAGATGCATCTTTGCAACAGTGATTATTTGGGTTTGTCAAAATGACAGTGTAATAATAGATAATACTAATAAATAAAACTCTGGTTGCTTTTTATCACCCTGTATGTGAAGCCTGTATGGCTTATGTGAAAAGAAAACATTCTTACAACATCAACACTCAAGTGGCTATGGATGCAAACAACATGATCATCGATGTAGTGTCCAAAAGACTTAGATCCAGACATGATTCAAGGGTTCTTAATGAGAGTGGACTAAAATCCCCTGGATGCCACCTGTTTGGGGATAACACACATCTCCAAAACCGATGGCTGATGACCCTGGGTCCTAGGCCAAATGCTGGTTTGCAACTTAATTGCAACTGGTAAAGTATTAAATCACATTTTATTATTATATGTTATGGTCTAGGGTACATTTATGGAACCTTAATTACATAAAATAGCCCCACCCCCTTCGTATATGGCCCATAAGTTAATAATGGGTGACCAGTGTTGGGGAACGTTACTTTTTAAAGCAGGTCTTTAGTCAAGACCTTTATAATTATTCTACCATCATCACTCAGTGAAGTTTGGCCCATAATCTGTTAACTACTAATACCCCTATCTCACCTTCGCGGTTTCGCGCGGTGGCCATAAGTACGGTTCATCATGATTCACCGCGAGTTTTGCCGCTGTGATTATTTTTCCATCTTTCCATGCGTTGGTCCTCGCAGAAGCTCGAGTGGTGCCTAACACCACTTCACCACGAGTCAAACCGCATAGGTGAGATAGGGGTATAACAGCAGGAAGAACATGGTAGGGGGGCTATCGGGGGCAGGCTTTGTAGGACGACTTTCACACACACACACAGTAACGGAGTCACTGCTGTCTGGCTCACAGATTACATAAATTGTCTAAATAACGAACATTTACATTTTTGAAAATATAACCACATAGCTGAGTACTTAAATAGCAGATCTAACACGTTAGATTACTCGTTACATCAAAAAAGTAACCAAGTACTCTAACGCATTATTTTGTAACGCGTTACACCCAACACTGTGGGTGACATAGAAAGAAGAATTGGACAATGCAAGAGAAGATTCCATGTTCTCCATGGGGAAGTGTACCACTTTAGACAGAAGGATTGCAACATCATGGTTGCCTGAGCAATATTGCATAATATATACAAGACGCAGAAAGTCCTAATGCTCCAGTCAGAGGACAAACCAGACAGGGATAGGTTCAAAATTTGCAAATGAAGAGATGGCTTTACATTAAACCAGCATTTTGCCAACTTTCATTATACGTAGGTACCTGAATGAAGACCGTCATTGTTTAAGTATGAATTTTTTTTTATTATATATGTACAGTATATATATATTCATTCATTCATCTTCTATACCGGTTCATCCTCTATTCAGGGTCGCGGGGACCTGGAGCCTATCACAGGAAGCTTAGGGCACGAGGCAGGATACACCCTGGACAGGGTGCCAATCCATCGCAGGGCACACACACATACACACATTCACACACC
>JAQMYI010000004.1:19539740-19569895 GCA_030014275.1 Clariallabes melas | reverse complement strand
GAGCTGCTCATTCTGTTTATTATAATATGTCCTTAGCTGCACTGTAATATTTTCATTACTGGAACTATAGCCAAAATGTGTGTATGTAGACGTATTGGGGGTCTTTTTATTGAAAACGCAACATTTTATTTTATTTCTAATCAAAAGAACGAAATGAACTAAATGATTCTAAAAAGGATTCGTTCATTTTGATCAACGAGATTCAAATAACCGAGTCACTAAAATGATTCAAACTTCTCATCACTAATGTGTAGAGGAGTGTTTGTACTTTTACTTCATTTTGCACTCTGAACAGTGAAGAGCAGTCACGTGACCATAATACGGCGCTCAATAGCAAATACGTGAGAGGAATTTCACTCATTTCATAATAGAAAGAGAACAACAAAACAAACAAGAAGTAACCAATATTAATTAAAAAATATTTTAATATAGTATATATAAAAAAAAAGATCAAGAAATGAGTATTGAGTAAATGAAATGAGAAATAGTTACACAAAACCGCGCTTGACAGAGTCAGAGTGGGCGGGGAATTAACTCTATTGACACGCCTCTTTTTGATGACGCGAAAAAGCAGGAAGTGAAGGTCGTGGGAAACATGGCGGCGCTCTGTGTGTTGAGGTCTGTAAGGACAGCGCTCAGTGGCGTCCACTGCGCTATCAACAGTTTCAACAGCTTAACGCCGAGGAGATTAAATGCACCCCAGCTGTCGTTTTTAGGCTGCACGGCGAGTCGCGGGGTCCGGCAAGGTAATGTTTATTAGTTAGCCCGTTAGCTTGTTTACCTAGGCACGTGCGCTTGTCAGTTGTAAATGTCAGACTGCACAAAATGTGCACAAAAATCTCTGTGCACTGTTATAGAGAGAAGAGGGGGTTTAGGCATGCAGGGTCTTCCCTCTGAGCTGGAGAGTGTGTCTGTTTACATGTTGTCTGTTTACTAAACCCTATGTGATTAAATAATAAATGTTGCATATTTTGTATGAATGATCATCCAGAATTCCTCAGTGCTGCTGCATTAGTCATCATAAAACCTTATTTATTAGGAGTCACCAGTGATCACCTCATACAATATTATCTCGATAAACTAAGGATCCATCGCAACCCATTTTCAAGATCGCTGATGTTAATGTGTTTTTCTGTTCTTCTGTTACTTCATGTCCGTCCTCATGTATAAACCTTTTTTCCCCCCACAGTGGTGGAAAAGCAAGAGGGAAAAACCACAGTTGTAAGTCTTCACAAATAGTTTTTTCTCTTTAATTATATTAAATTAATTTTATTTATTTATCGGTTGATTGATTGTCAGTTGATCTCCAACTGTTTTTCTTCCTCGTAGATTGAGGGTCTGGCGGTGGCGACACCCGAGAGTGTGCAACCTCCAAACCCGAATGCCAAGTGCCCGATTTATCGATGGAACCTTCAGAACAAGTACACATACACAGTAAGTGTTACGAGCCATGTGGTTCAGAAGACTCGGAGCATCCATCCTGTCTTGAAGACCGCCTGTAAATTCCACTTAAACATGTTTCGACTCCAGCCCTCTAAATGGATTTAAAGCTTCTTTCAGGCATGCATTTTTTTTTTCTTGAAATTTAATGCCTCGCCTTCATGTCTGAAGTCTGAACACGCTCTCTACCCTTTAAAAATCTGATCCGGAAGTCGCACTAGGTCGACCCAAGAAATTTTACAAGGTCACTTTGATCCCAAAACTAATCTGGAACATTTATGGACAGTCACACACAGATTGATTACGGCGTACTGTCTACATAGGATGTGGAACGTAATGTGATCTAACTTTTCACAGCAGTGTAGAAAATTACGCTGTAATTATGTTGCCAGATTGTTTTTTTATATATTTATTTATAAAGTAAGTTTAAAAAAACCTCATAAAGCTCGCTTTGTACACAGTGTTAAAGTCTTTGTCGTGAGCAAAACTGGGGGAAAAAAAGTCTATCCACAGCAACCAAAAATGATGTAAAATAAGGATAGCTGTTTGTGTCGTTATGAGAGAAAGTAAAAAAGTATAGAAGCAAGTTTTCGTAAGTTTCAGGTTACCACAAAGTCGAGTTTTGCTTTTTTGATATTTTATTTCTTTATTTATTTCCTAGCTGTGCCCTTGACTTTGCTCCCGTGGAATTTAATTATAAGCACGTTTTAAAAAAACGTACAGCGCCATCTGTTGAATTTTGGAATTAACTAAAAATTTTAACGTGTTACCGTGAAGTGTGCGGAATGAAGGTGTGAGGTCTCGTTTATTAAGTAGATTTCAAAAGCATGTATACTAGATGTGCCCGCAGCTTTGTTCACGTGGAATTTAATTGCAAATTCATAAGATTTTAACAATGTACAGCGCCATCTGTTGAATTTTGAGATTAACTTTTAAAAAAAAATTTTTATATGATATAAGCGTCTGATGGAGGACATACGGTAAAAGGTTTTCCCTTTAAATTTCGAAGCAGCATATCTTCTCTTCCACTGGGCCGATTGCGATGAAACAAAGCCTACTGTATATGTTACCTCAAATAAACCTGTAAAAACCCCATTAAAATGATTTAATAGTTTTTACGTGATGCGTGCACAAACAAAAAACAAACAGACAGACAAAAATTCCAAAAACCATCTTGATGTGTTCTATATGTATAGATTTAGCTTTGTTTTCTACCAATAAAAAGGAGCGTTTTTCAGCCCTACTGTAATTGTGTAGAATTGTAGTCAATCTGGTAACCCTTGGTTATATTATACACCACTTGATGTAGAATCTCACAAGAATGGCAGATATCACACACGTGCATGGGTATGTCTGAATGATGCCATAAGCGGTATGTCTGCGAGGTTTGTCTGAACAGGGCTTCAGTTCTACGCCGTAATGGATTAAAAATAAAACGCTGACTTTGGATGAGGGGGAGGAAGTTGTGGTAAATCTGGGAGGAAAAAAAATTCTTTTCCTGTTGCTCAAAGCGGTGTTTCCGAGGTCGAGTCTTACCCGCTAACCTACTCGCTATAAATTTTATAACCTTTCAAGAGCAAGATCAGGTTTCTTACAGCAGGAAAAGCTTGAACCTGTACTCCCTAGATCAACAGTTACGACCCCTTAATCAATCCAGTACACACTCCTTTTTTTCATAAGCATTCCTAAGATTTTTTATTTATTTTTGGTCAATTAATATTTTTTTAACCATATCTGGGCATTCAAGCCAAACTGGGACTTGCGATGTAATTTCTCGTGCGTGAAGCCGTAAAACCCGTTTGACATTTAACAGAAGACCTCAAACACAGTACGATGATGAGACTCTTAGCTGCAGTAAAACATTTGAACTGTGCGAGCGTTTTAAAGAAGAACATATGCACGTATAAATAGTGATCCCGGACAAGGTGGCTCAGAGCCCACTGCGTGTCGTTTCCTGTGAACTTGAGGAAGAGATACATCTGTCTGTGGGAACCGTACACACAATCATTCAAAAACACCACTTACACTTTGCAGGAATTCAGCTGGGAGATATTGCGACATCCCCCCCGTACAGTTCCACATGTTTGGACCTTAAATGTTCTTGGGGGGTCGGTGTTTCAGATGTAAAGCAGGCAATTCGATCATGGCTCCGGTGTACAGAGAAAACTTTCTACCTTGATGGTGTCCAAGCACTAGTGAAACACTGGGATAAGTCCCGGTTTGACTTGAACACCCTTTGTATTAAACTGCATATGTGTTTTAATATTTGTTGTGCCTCTGTAGATGCCTTACTGCCAATTTATTCCCAGTATCCCAGTAATATTTTTTGATTTATTTATTTTTGCTCACTTTTGTCAAATTTGTCCCCATTTTCTATGTGATAAAATGTCGACAAACACACACACAGCACTAATATGTGTGTAAGTGGGTGCGCACAATTTAGTGTTGTCTTATTGTTCAGGCAGTGAACCCAGAAATGGCTGTAACCATTTGTAGAAGGAGATGAGATCTAGGACACATTGCTCTACTGCCATTAGTGCTTTGTATTAAAGGGTCGGTGTGTAATTTTAGAGCTCTCTGGAGACGGCGTGATGAATTGCAATCGGAGTGAAAACAGTGACGAGCCCTTCCCCTCACCCTAGCACCTCACTAAGTGAACCTCACATGTTGAGTTTTATTAAAGCCAGGACCTGAGCAGCTCTATTGAAACAGCCTTTTAAGATAAATCACATGTATGGATGGACCTCAAGACCCTAAAAATAGAGAAATCAGATCGTTATTGATTTTGTAATGTGTTTTATATGTTGAACAACGGGGAGTTAACTTGATTTAATACGGAATAATAGTCAAATTTCTCAATAATAATAATTATACAAAATCAGACTGGATTGGCCGTGTTTTCTCTGTTAATACCTTATTGTCTTGAGACAGATTAGTTTTCTACTCAATTATTACCAAATGTTTTGCCAGGCTGTAATGTCGTATTTGTTATTATTTTTTTGGTTCTCTACACATTGTTCATGTAAGGCTGCACACAGATCACTCAGTAACATCACTCGTCTGTTGTTTTTGTCTCATCTGTAAAGAGCTCTTCTCTTCTACAATTTCTAAATCCACAGGATGTTTTATTACTGAGTCAGTTCATTCGTTCCGATGGAGGGATGTTGCCGAGACGCATCACCGGACTCTGTCCTCAGGAGCACCGCAAGATCGGCATTTGTGTGCAGATGGCCCATCGAGCAGGTCTGTACCAGTACCAGCTTTAGGCAGCGAATGATGGTGTGTCTACACAGCTTTAGGTCCTGTGAAACTGTCGTAAAAGGAAAGTCCGACATCAAGGACGTTTGACGGACATAAAATTATACGATTATAGTACTGCGCGAAAGGCACATGCAAATAAATGCTGTAGAACAAGGATGCCTTAAAAAGAAATCCTATAAAGCCAAAAAAAAAACTTAATTCTTGAAACAGGATCTGGTGTGACTCTGCTTTGAGGACCCTTTTGTGTCTAGGACAGTTTGTGCAGTTTTATAAGGAAACTAGCACAAGTACTCATTGTTGACCGGACAAGTTTGTAGAAATAGTTAAAAGGTTGAAGCTAAAAATAATCTGTTCAACTTTAATGTAATCAGTGATATTATTATTATTTCAGGTTGAAGCCCACGTACATGTCTGTCTGTCTCTCTTTCTGTACAGCAGAGCTCTCTGTCTAACTTATTAATACAAAGAAATAAAATGTTGTAAGGTTGAGTACGTTACTCCAAGTTGTACGTTTTCCTCGACAGCCAAATACACTCCCTGTTCAGTAATCGGAGAGTGAATCACAGATGAGAAATCAAAAAAGTAGATCAGATAAAGATTAAAGTTAAAATGACTTCCGTGCGTTAAAATTCACTTGTACCACTTGGGTAATAACTAATCCCAGGAAAAATATTCAGTTTAGCTTTTCTGATGAATATCTATTGGTGCAGGTGTTTACATTGAGCAAGTAGCTTATTAGTAGATTTTTAAATCCGGCACATAACTGTTCATAACATCACTTTTACACATCATTTAGATTTCACTTATGGTGCAGGTAAAATTCAGGCAAATATCTAAGTACTGCAAATGGTTCGTTAAATTCTTTCCAGCGGTCGATTTAAGACGCGCCCACAGTTTGAGGCATGCGCAGTCCGCTGTCAAAACTAGCGGTTTATAATCTGACTCATAAGTTCACTCCTACTTAACATTTTGATTTCATTTATGGTAGAGGTTTAACGTCAGGGGAAAAAAAACCTAAGAAGTGACAAAGTGTCATTAAAAAGTTTTGCGTGGTGATGTAACAAAATATGGGTGGACAGATGGATGGACAGACAGACAAGACAATTTGAGACTGGTTTCTGGTCGCCTAATGTATGAAACGTAAAGGTATCACTGTAAGAGTGAGTTCCGACCAATGTACAGACGAAACCTTTCTTTTATTTATATAGATTAGCTACTAAGTTTTCCTGAGCATCCTGCAGAACCACCCACAGTCCTTTTGAGGACTTTGACCTGTTGCAACCGATACCTTTTTTTTTTGCATGCAAAATCCAGCATATCCCATTGTTTTTTGTCTGAAAATTGGTTGCTTATACTGTATAATGTGTGGAATAAATATATGATCCAACTGGAAAATGAGCTCCTCTGCTATATTGGTACTTTCTTACTATATTGCAGGTCTCCTGCCAGACCATAGACCACGTCTTCCTGAAGGCCACGTACCAAAGCCCAAACCCAACACCCCACTCAACAGGTATGTGTATTCCATGCATCACCGTAAACACTTCATTGGATTGTTCCTCCAGGTTTGTAGTGTGTTCTCTGCCTTGCCAGTTTCTCCCTTGCTAAAATACGGTACGTCACTGAACAGCATGTGACTAGAAGCATTTAATCAACACATTCCCATGGCTTTTTTTATTTTTTATTTTTTTGGACTTCCCACTTACATAAAAACAAAATATTTTTGGAAATGCTGCGACGCTTGCTTTTAACCAGGCTCCATTAATAATATTAATAAGTTAAACTTGTGTGAAAACAAAAGCCAGTCCTGAATTCCAGAGAACATTGACGTGGAAAAAGACCTAACACAGTTCATGGGAACTGTACGCAGATGCTAAGATATTATCAGGAAAGAAGGGATCATGTGCTTTCATCCAGTGATGCACTGATATTCTTTTAGAGCAGCTGTTTTCTAGCAGTAGCACAGTGATCCCTTTCCAGGAGGAAAAGTGTCAAGTCTGAAGATTCACAGAGTTCCACAAAGGATCTAACTTACATTACAGCAGGAGCTAAAAGAATTTATTTTTGACAGTCAAGGTTACTCTTTCAGGAAGACGTTTAAATGTGCGGTCAGTCTTTGGAACCAGCAGAACAAAACTGGAGGACCTGTTAGTTCTTGTGAATTAGAGGTGTACAGTGTAGGGACAGGAATCGCCAAGGATCATACGATACGATATTATCACGATACCTAGGTGTCAATTCGATTTGTATTGCAATTCTGTAATTATCACAATTTTATAAATATCCATTTCGATTTCTTAACCAGATTTTGTTAGAATTCTAAACAAACTTATAATGTGAATGCAGATCATCTGCTTCAGCCACCCAAAAATATTACCAATTTCCAACACTATAATCATATTTTTGCATATAAAAACAATCAAAACACAAGAAAAGACATGCAAATTAAGTAAAATATGCAATAAATAGACATTAAACCTCACTTAACCTTAATTTATGATTCCTCTTGGCACTGGCTGAAAGTGGCTCCCTTTTCTTCTTGCTATGCGAACTTTCTTGGGACCCATGGTGCTGCGTCTTCACCAAAATAACAACAACAAAAAAAAACTGCCGCAACCAAGTGTTGAACAGCTCCCGGACGTGTGCTCGATTGTTTGTTCGTATGCCGATACAATTTATTAAGGCGAAAATTTGAGGTTCCACTGTAGTTTAGAGCACACCACCACATTATAGAGGTATGGCAACATTCTGGCACCACAAATGCAAACATATATACAGTAAATGGAAGAAATACTTTTTTTTAAAGTTGATTTTAGAGTCAGTGTGGCCAGACACGAATTGTTACATAAAAGAATCGCGAAGTTGCAATGCTACAGCAAATTAACTAACAACAGTTTGAGGAAGGCCAGAATCGATTCCCGTCTCTGTGTGCATGGCGTTTGCATGTTCTCCCCATGCTTAGTGGGTTTCCTCTGGGTTCTCCGGTTTCCTCCCACAGTCCAAAGATATGCAGGTTCGGATAAATTGGCGTTCCCAAATTGCCCGTAGTGTGTGAATGGGTGTGTGAGTGTGTGCCCTGTGATGGATTGGCACCCTGTCCAGGGTGTACCCTGCCTCGTGCCCTAAGTCTCCTGGGATAGGCTCCAGGTCCGCGTGACCCTGATTACAGGATAAAGCGGTATAGAAGGTGAGTGAGTGAGTGAGAGTGAAGGAAGGAACCACATATGGTGTGATTGTCAGGTGTCCACATACTTTTGATCTTACAGTGTAGTAATTTATACTTGGAATGATGCATCATGCTGGTACAACTGACAGTGAATGGAAAAGTCTTTTTGTATGTAAGGAACCATAGCAGGCAATATTTGAAAAGGGTAACATGGACAAAGTTTATCCACTTTAAGTGTTAAATATTTACAATATACACTATATTGCCAAAATATTCGCTAGCCGGCCTTCACATGCATTTAAAACTTGAGTAACATCCAATTCATAATCCATGTGGTTTAATATGATATTAGCCCATTTGTGAGGTCAGACAGTGATGTTAGACGAGAAGCCTTCGCTCCAGTTCATCCCAAAGGTGTTCTATGTCCAAAAATGCCCTTCTGGAAGGATGATCAAAATTCCCATAAACACACTCCTAAACCTTGTGGAAAGCCTTCCCAGAAGAGTTGAAGCTGTTATAGCTCAAAAGGGGGTGGGGCCAACATCATATTAAACTCTATGGATTAAGAATTTGTTACTCAAGTTTCTTTGCATGTTAAGGCAGGGGAGCGAATACTTTTAGCAATATAGTGTGTGTACTGTATATGTATGTATATACAGTATGTGTGTGTAAATATTCATTATATTCAAAATGTAACTATTATTATTTAAAGAAAATGACAACACATCATCATAACCCAAGATCATACGGTATTTGCAGAGATTTAATAACTCAAGAAAAAAACAAAATGCAAATAATTTGTAAACAAATTGTGTTAATGCTTTGGCTAAATAACATTAAGAAATCAGTATTTAGTGAAATAACCCTGATTTGCAATTACAGCTTTCATGTGTTTTGGCTCTCCACCAGTTTTTTTCACATTGCTGTTGAGTAACCTTATACCGCTCTTTTTTGCAAAAAAGCAAACAGCTCAGCCTTGATTGATGGTTTGTGACCCTCCATCTTCCTCTTGATGACATTTCAGAAGTTTTCTGGAGTAAATTGCAGTGGTCTCTTATTTTTTTTCCAGAGCTGTATAATCTTATGTATAAACTCGGTGTTGACATAACTCCTATATTGACTTTTAAAGGTACCTGACGCGGTACTCTGTGAATTCGGTGAAGCCCATCTATAAGAAAGGAATGAAGTGGTGTAAGAATCGTATGCCTGTGGGACATCCGGCCCTCAAGGACAACATCAGATACAGCCCGAAGCCTCTCTACACAAAGCACTGACACATTTCCAGACACAACAATGAAGGAGTCGAGGCGTAATCAGGACAGCTGGAACCGACGGAGATCTGCAAAGTGATAACTATTGTTTGTCATGCTCCTTCTGATGCTCTACAGGCTGCTTGTTCACACGGAGATGAAACAGAACTTGTTTAGTGATGAATTTGATGTAATTCTTCCCTGGAAGCATATTTTTGTTTCCATGGAAGCTTTTTTCTTTCGTTAATATGCCTTTACAGTCACCTCAGTTACTGTTACAGGTTCTGTGTTTGTGGGAAGCTTTCATACGTGATCCAAATAAAATCTGGTTTCCTGTAACTGAATCAGCTCCTCTGTGTGTGGGTGTGAATGAGTAAGTGTGAGTGAATAGTGGTGTGGAAAATTCATCTGACGATCCGGTTTTAACACTTTTCCACAGGAATTATTTCTATATAGATTTTCAGTAAATTTACCACAAAAAAAAAACTCATTACGTAAATAAAGTGTTTGTTTACAAGAATGAATCAAGATGTCACTTTAATAATCTCTCTACATCATGAAAGGCAGGTCCAGGTTTTTGATGCCGTCCCCCATGTAGATGTACCCATGTTGGGATGTTTCGGGCGCGTGGAAGAAGGTCAGACCGAGCCACAGCAGACTCCGGATCACGCAAACTCTGCCTCCGTGCTCGAACTGCAAACTCCATGATCCTGAGAACAGAACACAGGATCAGTGCTTGCTTTCAAATCTGTGCCTGGTTTAAATACAATATGGTAATTAAACAAACTCCACAATCAAGTGAAAAAACAAGACCCATGACCGTTCCTGGCAAACAAACTAGTGCATAATCAGGAAAAGCACTCTTTGATGACGAGCTATCCCGTAATGTACTGATAACCTTTAGAACGGATGTTTTAACGCAGTGATGCATATACAGGAGAGAAAGTCTGACGTAAAAACAGATTGAAGATTTAGAAATGAAGGATGTTGCCAAGATTGGCAAAGTACGTGTGGACAGGATGTTTTTATTCAGAGTACAATCTCCAACAAAGAACCTGATAAGCAGTGTGAGAAGACACGATTCAAAAATATGCTCAAGTATTTGACCTGAATTTACCAACAAATCCACTGGAATTATTTTATTACATGGAATTTCTTCACATGTTGTGTAACTGTGTTTCATATCCTGGATCCATGTGGGTGGATAGAAGGATAGCTGGAAGGATAGAAAGGAGAATAAAAAAGAGGGAAGCAAAAGAGAAGAGAAAGAAAGTAGGAAGGAAATTAAGGAATGAGAGGAAGGATGTATGGAAAGAAAGAAAGGAGTAAAGGAAAAAGAAAGGACAGGGAATGAAAAAGGAGGGAAGGGGAGTTGGAAGAAAGGAAGGAAAGATGGAAGGAGAGAAAGAAAGGAATGAAAAAGGTGAGAAAAAAAAAGGAAAGGAAGGAGGAAAAGAATTCAAAAGGAAGAAAGGACGAAAGAAGAGAAACAATGAAAGGGGAGATAAGAAGGAACGAACAAACGAAAGAAACAAGCAATGCAGTCAGCAAGGGTTTCTTGACAGCTCATTAGATTTTGAGAATAGTGAAGGTCTCTAATGAAATAAATGCAAAAAAAGAAATAAATATATATACACACATGGTAAGGTCAGAATCTAGTGCCAACAGAATGAACCCATGGACAATATCACAAAGCAAAAATCAACTCGAACTGGTTTAATTTACATTACGATAAGTCGAGTGTTCTTTAATGGCCTTTCCAGTCACATATCCGAATCCAGTATAACATCACTGAGGTGTGATTGATGTGAATTGAAGATTCACAGCACGAAAGTACATCTTAATAAAAACTTTACAGCGTCTGCATGATGCAAGCTCGTCCCAAAGGAACGTTTCGAACATCTTGTGGAATCCATGCCATGAAGAATGTTAGGAACAATGTAAGGCAAGCGCTCCCGAGTCTCAGTGCAGTGTTCGGTGCTCAGTGAGCGTATCTACTTCCCATGTACCTAGGGTCAACTGAATGTCAAAATCCCTTAACAAAAAACTTAATTCTGCTGGATCATGCTACTTCTGGACTGTGTAAGGACACGGGAAAGCATCCAGATGAACCCATTCAACTTCAGAACATGTTTTCGTCTGTATCAGAGATGTGAGAAATGTTTGGGTTTCTTAAGACGTGCATGGGGAAAAAAAAAAACCTTTGAGAGAAAGAGTATTTTAAGTGTTTGAGCAAATGAAATACCAGACCAAGGCCAAGTGTCAGGGCCACTTCTTCAAATGTTAACACGGAGTGCAATGATCCAATGTGCAGTATATTTCAATTGACTGAAGTCCAAAAACTTTCTTTGGGGAATTCCTCAAATATTTAATAAAAACATATATTATTTACGTTTGAAGTAATACTATATCATTATGGAAGACGTTCATATGGTGGGGGTGGTGACTTGAAGAGAGAAAAATTACAGAGTAAAAATTTACCTAGGCATCACTGCAAAGCTTATAATCCCACATTCATTGAGTGATAGCTCTCTACCCTAAGAGTTGGATTTACATTTAGATTAATAATATAGACGTTTCCCACCATGGATGGGAGCCATGTTTCTGTCAACTCCAAGGAACATCTAAGCAGACTCTCCAGGGATTTCCCTGACATCCTATACCCTAAAGATTCCATCTGGCTGAGAAATATGAGCAAAATATAGCATGAAATGAGAAGAAGCTCAGTAAATACAAGCTATAAGATGAAAGTCATTAAGACTGGATCCTGTTTCCCTGTTTGTCCTAAGCCACAACATGAGGTCTCATCGGCAACAAAAACCACCCAGTCTGACTATGAGGTTTAATATGAGTTTCTTGCCAGACACAGTGAAAGCTAAATAATAAGAATAACGTTTTTTCTTGGTCGTCTCTTTGTTCGTGGTTGTGTCAAGGGAAGTACTAAAATGCATGGGAAAGAGCAATTGAATTTTCCTTCACCCAGAAGGCCGATCTCTTATGGGAAACGAAAATGAACATGGAAGAATAAAGAACAATGGAATCACAGTTCAGAACACTATGCATCCACTGTGTCCCGGGTCAGCCGGTTACCGGTTTTCATCACTCAATAGATGGGAGAGGTCCGGCTACACAGACCAAAAAAAATCTGCACTAATCATAGACATATTTATGCCATTATCACATTTCTCTTCCTCATTAGTGTCATTCGACTTTCAGCATCATCTCCTCAATGGACTTCAGATTGCACGCAGGATCATCATTCACACAATTCTTTAAAAAAAAAAGTTATGTTCACTGGATACCAAGTTGTTTAAGTTGTACCCGATTCTCCGATATTGTATTACTCTAATATTTAATCTAGAATAAAAAAAAAAAGAGATTCAGCCTTGATGGATCCGACTTCATCACACAGATGCTCATTTGAAGGCCAGGCCAACATCTTGAGCTCTTCGTGTGTGGTAAACCATTTCCAAGCCATGGGCCGCTCTCTCTCTCTTTTTCTTTTTATTCCCAAAAAAGTTGTTCGTAAATATTTGTGTAAGAAAAACCGTACTAAAATTTTAGCAATTTCACAAATGCTCTTTATTATTCTCCTCCCATGCATAATATATGTTGAGCACCGACAAAGTGCTAAAAGCATTTTTTTTTACTCATATCTATGGCAATAAATATTCAGTAATACACTGTCTTGCCAAAAAAGTCACCATTTCAGAAGGGTCAAATTATTGGGCTGCATCAAGCAAAGAAAACAACTAAGGAGATTTAAAATGACTGGAACTGGGTTAAGAAATCTTTAACACAGGTTTTATAAAAAACCTGGAAGGACAGTGCTGAACTGTAATGTGGTCAGAAAAACAGTAAAAACCAGAGCTATATTTAATAACGAAAGTAAGAGCATTTCCATACACACACACATGCACCCATCATGTATAGTGTCCACTGCTTGAGCCTTTGGAGACAGTGTTATGATCTGGGGTTGCGTCAATTGCTCAGGTCTAGACTATGGAGTTTTTCTTCCTTCATGGCACGGGGATATTCCAGGACTCAAATTGAGAAAATCATCATGAGGAATCATTTTCACTCATGAACTGGAATGCCACATTATGTGCTGTAATTCAAGCTAAAGGTAACTGAATGAAATCTTGTGTGTCTTTTTTTCCCCAGACAGGGTATATCAGTAGTAATAAACAATCACTAAACATCTAAGACATTTGGTTTCAGAAAGATTGGCTTGTTCTCCATTTATACAGACCCACTGATGGTTTTTATTTGTTGTAATTTATGGGTTTGAGTTGATTTGATTACTTTTTTTATACCATTCAATTAATGGCAATTATATCAAAGGACAGATTTTATACAAAATGTGCTCAATTGGAACTCTTAGCCACTAGTATAACGATGTGATTTTGATAAAGAGTCCGATTTGCACAAAAAATTTATAGCCCACAGTATATTCACAAAAGATTTCAAAGTGGTATAATTCATCCAGATAACATTATTAAAAGTTTATCAACTCAACTTTACATTAGTTGGGTGGCGAATGTGCAGTACTGTGAGAAAAGGCTTAGGAACCCTAAATATTTTATACAACTCTGGTCTTAAATTTTAATTTTATGACTTCTCCAATATTGAGCCAATAAAAAAAATAGATTTCCAAAGACAAATAAAATCAAATAAAAAAAGGAAATTACAGGAAAATGTTTGTATGGCAGTAAAGGAAGCAACATATAAAAATAAATAAATAATATCCAAAAAACAGAAACAGGTGTGACAGTCAGGGTCACTGGTGTGGCATTTTCTCTGACTCTTTCCCTCTATCTCATTCTCAATCCCTCTTAGATTGTGTTTATAGAGGTAAACCAGACGCTAAACAGATGATTAGTGCTGTATATAAGTTATATAAACACAAGTAGTTCAGCCACATTAGATGTACTTAAACGTAAATGGGAAAATGATATACAAGAACAAATTTCAGATAAACTCTGGCAAAAGATAATACATAGAATTTATTCATCATCAATTTGCCTCAATGTTGTCATAGAGTGTGCGGGCCCTCTTGTTTTTCTAAGGAATTTTTTTATATAGCATCTGGGGTTTTTTGGGGGTCTTAACATGCTCAAAAAATCATGAAAATTGGCACACAATTTGGAATCTGCTGCCATTAGCTGGGGCCTGGGCGTGGCACGGATCCCTCACATGAGATTGTGCGGCATAACTCTCATACCATACAAACTTGCACGAATACATATGAAACCTGGTACACATTTAGATCTCATTGAGCTGAACAACTTTCACATTGCATGTTATGGGCTCTACTCAATAGGAAGTCGGTTATTTTCAGTCGCACCCGAATGGAATTTGATATACTCCTCCTAGGGAATTTATACGATCTCCAACAAACCGGGCCTATTTGATCTAAAGACATCAAGGATGCAAAATTGCAAAGAGATTTGTGATATCTCAAACGTGTCAGCCATGACGATACCTTAAACTCGATGCCGCAGGGTGCTTGGCCCCGCACATCACTGCTTGCAACTATATTTTCTTATTTCTTTTTCTGCTATAAATAATAGTGTAACATGTATGTATGTATATGTATCTTGTTTGAAGAAGTGTGACATTTAAAAAAAAAAAATGCTCAGAAAAAGTTCCTTATAAAACTGCACAAGCACTGAATAAATTGAACTACAGTATAATCAGGAACACAAGCTCGATAAAAAAGAAAATTTTAGGGATTTTTACCAAAATAAAATCCCTTGTGTTAAACTCATATGAACAATTGTTTGTTCATATATTGTTCAGGACTACGCAGAAGTTTTGCACCACCCTTAATTTCTTCATATTTTGCCTCTAAAGAGCCAGAATTTCCTGTATTTTAATATACTCTTGAGAAATAGTTTCCCAGGCATCCTGAAGGACTTTTTTTTTTTTTCTTCATCTGTGAGTGATCAGAATGCTGTGGCTCATTAGTGCGTGCATGTTGCATTTTCACCTTTGGGAATGTCTTCACTTAGAGGATCCAGGAAGTCGATGGTAGGGTTTAGATCAGCCATTTCCAGAATGGATTTCTTCTTCAGGTACTTGGGCTCTGAGAAGTGTAAATAATTGTTTAACTTTGCCGCCTCTGTCGGGTTCAGGCCTAGGGATAGGATACAGAAAAAAATATGAATGATTCATTGTGCTTCCGGTATTATTCCTGCACTCACAAATTATAATGATTATTGATCAGGAACTTAACACAACAGATATGCAGGTTTTCAAAACGAAACTGAACTTGTAATAAGAGTCACACAGCCCGGACTAATAATCATCCACAGCTGCATCTTATCATCAAAAGTAAACACAGACACACACACACACACAGACATACATACACAAGACAGAAAGTCATGCAGTAACCATACCTTCAAAGCTACGGTTAGTCTGTACAGTGCCGTGAGGGCTTTTGATGTACGCGCCACGCGGTACAACAGACACCTCATTATCGATGTGGAACACGGTCACAGCTAACCTGTTCTCTTCACTCACTTTCACCTAGGAGGAGAAAATCACCAAAGCAAATTAACAAGTGTAAATTGTATTTAAAAGCGCCTTGTAGATCATACTTCAGTCCGGAGTCTAAGCATTACAATGTAAACACCTCGTTTATCACAAGATTATGTTTACTCACGCTGATAGTTCTTTACGGATTCAAGATTTACAGATTACACGCTTTGTTTAGAATTGTGTTTTGTACTTTTAACTGTTTTAACTGGCAATTTAAGGGACTTACGTAAATATGGAACACTGATAATAAAAAGTCAAAAGGTCAGCCGAGCCATTTAAACGCCCTCTATTCGACCTTGTTATTATCGGGTGAGTATGCTGTAGTAACTATCTGACCGTGACTCACCGTGACTTCTCCCTCGGCAGCATCATCTCCGTCTCCCCGGCGCCGTGTCTCAGTGTGCTCGTACTGGTGTGATGTATCGCCTATAAACCGCCCCTTAGCCGCTACAGCCACGTCTGCTACCAGGGCCTCGGTGGCAGGAGGCAGCAAGTGCCAGTCCATGCAGTTAAAACTAGATGAGAATCAAAGTTAATCTTTCTTAAATATGTTCTACAGCAAAATATTTATGCGAGTTCTATATATTATGTGATTTCTGGATATGCAGTACAGTATAGAATTTTCAGACTTTTAACTCATTTTGGCAAATTATTGTACATAGACACACATGGCTGCTCTTAATTTTGAAGTGTCAGTAGCATTTTCTTTGCTGCTTTTGGGAGCCATGAAGCAGTTCGATATTAATGAGGAGTAAGAGGGGTGTTCGAGTCAAACTGGGACTTTTATAGTAATTGTGCAGAATAACAGATTAGGAGAGTTTAAATTTCTCTATATAATCCCCTGCTACACTAATGCACTTACCCCGGTGTTTCACTAGTGCTTGGATACCATCAAGGTAGAAAGTTTCCTCAGTATGTTGGAGCCATGATCAGCTTCATGTCTAAAACCCTGGCCTCCCAGGAACTCCTTAAATAGATCAAAGCTGTGAAAATGAGGTCAGGACTGTATGAAGGATGTGGAAATAACTTGGTGAGTGATTGTGACAGATGCGTCAGTTATCTTTCCATGGATTTTCAAGGATCAGGCCTTCCACTCTCTGAACGTTCACGGGAACGACTGCAATGGATGCCGAGCCACCTCGACCGGGATCGTCATTCACAGACATATGGCCTTCTTTAAAAGTTTCCACCACTGAAATGTTTTACTGCGATTAAGAGTCTCGTCACCGTACTGTGCTTGAAGTCTTCTGTAAACGTCAATCGGCTTTACACCTTTATTCATGAGAAATTTCAACACCAGTCCCGGTTTGACCTGAACACCCCACAAAGGTAAATTAAGCAGACAGATGATGCTATAGAACTCGTGGGACACGCAGTTGCTTTGAAACATGAGATACGCATGTTGAGTGTGGGAAGGTTTTGCATCTGGTACTGCTTCAGCTTTTATGTCTGCTGCACCCTGTTCTCACCCTGTTATAACCTTATGGGACCACAGACGTTTATGCAGTTGGTTAATCAGTCCTTCAAAACGCTGCTGTTGTCAGAACTGGTATGGGAAAGAGGCTGATGAAACTGTAAACTAAACAAAGTTGTTTTCAATATTTCTTATAATTTTCAACATCTTATTCCAAGTTGCTTCTGTGATTCACTAGAGAAAGAAAATCAAAGCATGAGTTTGCTAATCCTTTCGTAAACTGAAGTCAATCAACACTATTACTGACACTGTTATTGGAAATAGAACAGATACGCGGCCACAAACACAACTGCAGGTTGATTTGTCCATTGGGACAAAAGTGCAGCAGGTGGAGTTATAGCGTTTTGCAAAATCATCCAAAATTCACACTCATATAAAAAGATATACTTTTTTTCACCTTATTTTGCCATTTGTGCTTTTAAACATCCTTATGATTCAAAGAAACTATACAGAAAAGATTTTGGTAACAGCTTATAGTATAATACTTCTTGCGTCATTTAAAAAAGGTTTTCTGAAAACTGTAAAAAAAAAAATAAAAATAAATAAAAAAATAGAGATGTCTCATTTTGCAGTAAAGATGAGGGAGGGGGTCGATTCAGTAAAATATTGCTGTTCCTCTATAATCCTACAGGTGGTGACCTCTAATTTATTTGCACAGCATCATTAGTTTTTATTTTTAGAATTGGAGCAAAATCGAAACAAACAATATTGTGATAATTTCAGAAACGCAATACAAATTGAATCAGCTTTACCAGAAACGCTTTAAGAGATTAATGTAGTTGTTTTGTTTAACACTTTTGGCCACATCATAATGCCATGTTTTGTTTGATAGCACTAATGACTTTATGGCGGTTCTGAAATAGTAATATCTTGTACTATTGCGCAGCTGAGTGTCAAACGTCTATGTTTAAATGGGTTGGAGACAAATGTATTCATTTATATCCAAAAGGGAAAAGAGAGAGAGAGAGAAACTGAAAGTGATATAAAAAAAAGAAGATATAAAGCTTCTTTGGCTGGTTCTGTCCATCCATCTAGTAACCTCTGTAGTCCAACTAGGGACCGTGGAGGCCAATGGTGACCATTGTATTTATTCCCATTTGCCCAACCATGGTACGCCCTCCAGGCATCATTCACAAACGCCAGGCAATTAGCCTAATCTGCATGACCCGACACGGAAATCAAACCCAGGACCTGGAGGTGGTAGGCGACAGTGCTAACCACTAAGTCACTGTGCCACCATACCTTGCATTAGTTAGCAAGGTAATAAATCCATACATCATATTTATAGTTTTACATCTGTATGCAGTGCCTTCGAAAAGTGTTCACCCCTCTCATTTTGTTCCTACTGTATTACAACTTCAAATATCAGTATGGGATTTTTCTGATCCTTTTCAAGTGCAGAAATTATATCAAATATTTTTCTTATTTAAACAATGCTTACTTTTTAAGCCAAGAATAAGATTTTATGTGTTAGATATACTGTACATCACGGCACATTGAAATCGTTTCCTCACTTCAGGAGCATCAGACATCATATGGCACCCCTGGAGCAAAGAGGTTTAAGGGCTTAGCTCAAGAATCCAAGAGTGTCAGCTTAATGGAGCTTGGGCTTAAACCGCTGACCTTCTGATCAGAAACACAGAATGTTAACCATTGAGCCACCACTAATTGGACGGCAAATTAGCCTAATCTGCATTTGTGGGAGGAAACCCAAGTACCCGGAAGACACCCACCAAGTATGGGGAGAACATGCAAACTCCAAGCACACAGACACTAAGATGGGAATCAAACCCCTTGACCCTGCAGGTGTGTGGCCACAGTGTTAATCACTACACCACCATGCTGCCTAAAGGGTAATCAATGTTCATCAATAATGAAGTTCTTTTTTTAATACATTTTTATAGAAACAGAAAAAAATCTCAATCTAATTCATAACAGCAAAAAGGAAAACATTCACAAGAAGGTAAATACTTTCTGAAGGCACTGTATAGAGCTATGTACTGTACATACCTGTCACAAAAAAAAGACCTGTGATATACTAAATGGCCAAAAGTTTGTGGACACCTCACCCTCACACCCATACTGTATGCGTTTGTGATCATCTCAGATTTATCATTACCGTGCACTTATAATAGCCTCTATTCCAGACAAACACTGGAAAAGACACTATGTCTTCCTGGAGCTCACTTTGTGCATAGAGGAACTGCAATGCTCTACATGCATCGTCATCATTCTCATTGTCTATATCGCTTCCACCTGTATACAAGGTCGCAAATCTTCACACTACACTAATCTTCATGTCTTTGAACTGTGGGAGGAAACCCACCAAGCATGGGGAGAACATGCAAACTCCATGCACACACAGACCAGAGGCGTGAATCAAACCCTCGACTGTGGAGGTGCAAGGCAACAGTGATACCCACTAAGCCACCGTGCCACCTAAAGGGGAGTTAATGTTCACAAACTAGGCAGTTCTTTAGCATTTTCATTTTTCTTCTATCTTTATTATAGAAGCAGAAAAACATTCACCAGGCGGTTAATACTTTCTGGAGACACTAATAGAGCAATTTACAGTACATACCTGTCTAAACACTGTGTATATACCATTCCTAGAATAACTGTGATTATATATACCACTCCTAGAATATTTATACATGAATATATATTATATGGCCAAAGGTTTGTGGACACCATACCCTCATACCCATACCGTACATGATTTATCTCATAATAGCCTCCATTTGTCTGTAAATACTTTCCACTAGATTTTCACATGCGGCTGCTGTGTTTTGCCGAGTGACCCACGAAATCCAACTTTTTGTAAACCAGATCTTCCTGGAGCTCACTTTGTGACACCACCTCAGGAGGTCTGGAGTTTAAAAATCCATCTACAGATGACCTGAGAACTAGTCTGTGTAAGTGGACAAGGTGTTTTAGTCAAGAGATCATCAGTTTCTGAAAAACCCCAAACCAGCGTATGTGGCATTAACCACATGGCACTGCCACATCTCAGAGATGATTAATAAGTCTGTATCTGCATGGTTCTCTGCACTGCATGAATGTGCAGGTGTTCAGGTGCTCCTGTGAGTGTGTGTGTTACCTGTATAAACACTTCCTGTCCCTCATTTCATCTTCTCCAACCCCCTGAGCGATGAAATAATCGTTTTTAATCCCCAGGATCTTTCCCCAGAACAGGACTCTGTTGAATTTGTAATTTCTCTTCATGATGATCAGGGAGGTGTGCAGGGCTGCTCTGTGCTCGGAGTTCAGGCTCAGTCCGTTTCCACACACCACATCCAAGTAATACAGCAAACCGCTCGAGTCCATCTCGCTCACCTGATGATAGATTATGATTAAAGTAGAATTAATCGCATAGAACGCTAGTTTGGAGGGTGTGTTAGTGAGCGTGTGTTAGTGAGCGTGCTCGGGGTTGCTACGGTAAACAAACTACCTGGATACGAGTTGCCGTAGCAACGCGAGACGGAAACCACGTGCCTGTCGAAATAGCAGAGCGTTTTACGACAGGCGCATTGTTTCCGTGTCGTGTTGCTATGGCAACTGGTATCCAGGATGTCTGTTTGCCGTTTAGAAGGTTTGTTTACACCGTTTATTAATCGATGATTTCATAAGAAGTTTCTCGAATAAATATGTTGTGTTCTACGTTTCTCTCTGCCAGTTTTCCTATTCATATGATGTTTTTATGTTTTTTAAACCCAAACATACAGTATAATATTATTATATGTAATATTACATACAGTGTAAAACAGTGGGGCAAAAAGTATTTAGTCAGCCACCATTTGTGCAAGTTCTCCCACTTAAAAAGATGAGAGATGCCTGTAATTTTCATCATAGTTATTTTCATCATACTTATTTTACCGAGGAGTTTACCAATTAATTCATTAAAAATCCTTCAATGTGATTTTCTGTATTTTTTTTTATTATTATTTTGTCTCTCATACCTATGATGAAAATTACAGGCCTCTCTCATCTTTTTAAGTGGGAGAACTTGCACAAATGGTGGCTGACTAAATACTTTTTTACCCCACTGTACTGTATATCACACGTAGAATTAAAAGCAGAATATGAAAATATATGAAACGAACTGTAAACAGTCCACGTAATGTGCAAATTATGTAAGTGTATGGTTCGAGAGAATAAAAAAAGGTCCACAGTTTGTGTGCAAAAGCTGTAATGGTTTTTAGGTTGCAAAATAGTTTTGTTAAAAATGAAGAGCTTTAAAAGGTGTGAAAAAAAATTTAACTGCCAGAAATACAGCACTGTGCAAAAGTCATGAGCCTTCCTCTCCCTTGTTTTTCATATTTTGCTTCAAAAAACATTCTTGTTTTTTTTAATGTAGTCTTGAGGAATAGGGACTTTTTTGCCTTTCATTTCTGGCAAGAAATTCGAAATTAGCACTACTATGAGACCAGGCAAGAAGCACCTGGAGGACTGCTAACAAATCCTGGTAAGTGAGCAGCTAGCAGAATTTAGTGAAATAATGATTCTGTCTACATGCATAAACAACTTTATCGGGTGTAAGTTACTTTTCTATATACTGCCACAGCCGTGCTTGATAACTAGGTAGGTTGCAACAGGCAAGTCCTGAAGTTCATTGTGATTTTGCTTGTTTGTTCCAACCCCCCACCCGCTCTGCTAAAGCACAGTTAATACAGATACTTAAAATGTGGTGTAAAAGGAGAGATTTATTATTTTAACACTGTGCAGCATGCGAGTGCATGTCAAGCACGTAGGTGGTTGTGGTTGTGCTGCAACATTTGAAATTTTTACCCACCAAATTTTGCCCAGCCTACTGCCACTGTGGCGGAATCTAAAACTATCATATTCCAATATTTAACACATTTGTAAGAATCCACCTTACACACTGAACCATAAGTCAGCTTATGTCACTTAGGCACTTTGTCCAAAACAGGTTTGAATAGCAGAAAGTGAGGTACGATGTCCGAGCTCTGTGAGTAGAGTGGAACCTCGGATTGCGCGTAACGCAGTTTGCAAGTGTTCCGCACGACAAGCAGAGATTTTTAATGAATTTTGGCTTAAAAAACAAACAAGTCTTGGTTTACTAGTCCCGAGTATCATGTATCACGCATGCACTTCTTGTTTTGACGCCGAGCAATTTGAAGTAATTAAAACTGATTCTTTAATTTTTAATTCTTAAATTAAAGTTTTTGTTAGACAATATATTGAATATCTCTTTCACAGCACCAACACCACAGAGACAACGGAGATAACAAAACAAGGGAGGTAAATGTCAACAATTTATTTTAATGTTACAGAAGTTGTAACAATTGAATCAAAGATCCCAACACATTAAGAGTTCAGAAAAGCAATGAATAAGAAAATTTTGCATTGGCCAGGAAGCATTTATTGGAAACAGAAACAGGGACTAATCAAAAACATCTAAGTAATAATCATCAGGCCAAATGTTGAATTTTTGAATACAGGAAAACCTTATGGACTTTGATTGCATATTAGTGTTTAACAAAAGAAGTGATCAGCATTCTGCATTGGGTCATGAGAAAAGACCTTGAGAGACTCCAGCACTAGAAGAACATCCCAGTATTTGAAGAGTGTGGCTGACAATGCTCAACTGCTCCCTCTAGAAAGGTTGTGAAAACCAAGGTCGAGGAATCCCTGCACGACATGAATCACCAAGAAGAAATCACTTCTAGGTGCAGATGTCACTGTCACAGGCATATGTGGTGCCTCAACACTGAGTCTGTTGCATCATTGTGTCACCATGGGCAACTGGATAGAGACAAATTTCTCCAGCAATGCAATTTAAGAGTTCAAACCAGTGACTCCATTGTTAAAATCTAGACTTTCAAATTGTGTTTGAAAATTTTTAATCTGCTGACGAATAAAAAATGATATCTGTGGCCATAAAGGTATCCATGAAGTGGTCTGTGTGTGTGACTGTGGCTGAGATGAGCAGTTGAGAAATATAGGACAGACTTAAGTTAGATGCATTTTCTGGTTTTAGATGCATTTGAAGATGTACTAAAGTCTAAACTGGAAAATGCATCTAATAAAAAACTGTTTTCTGCATCATCCTAACCTTATTTGTATGTTATCTCTACCACCCTGCAAAGTAGCAACAACAAAGATGAAGTTTAGGTGGTAATATATACATTTTGGTATTGGTGCTCTTAAAATATTGATGTCTCTTTATGAATTGTCATTAAGATTGACTAACTGTGTGAACACCCTAGACAAAAACAGAGAGAATAATGTCTTTGGGATTTCTAAATGGCAGTAGATTAAAAAGTTATCATTTATTTTGAAAGATATTGATTCTATTAATAAACATGCTGTGTGTAATGATTAATTAACTGGTAAAAGCAACTAATATTTGTTATGAACACATATATTTTAAGCAGTTGTACTTATTATCTTGGTGAAGTCACCTTTGAATTGACATCTGCAAACCAGAGAGAAATAAGTAAAAGGACTTTGCTTGAGGTGTTCAAAAAGGAAAGTTTGGCCTGGTGTCTATCTTGGTGCTCCATCCACATTAATACAGATGCCTCACTATTTAAATATTAACTAGCCAAGAACAGGGAAAATTAACTATGTGTAACCAAACTATTAATAGCACTAAGCTATGCAATGAAATGAACTGTTACACTTACTACATTACCATTAGATCAGACTGGGAAGTTCTCTGTGAACCACATAAATAGGACATTGATGGTATGACAGACTGCATTACAGAGCACATAAAGGTCTGTGTGGACACCTATGTACCTATGAAAAATATTTGCTGTTTCCCCCACAATAAACCCTGGGTCACCAAGGACATTAAAGCTTCCTTAATGAAGAAAAAAAAGGGCTTTTAGGTCTGGTGATAAGGAAGCTGCGAAGAAGGCTGATAGAATGTTGGCTGTCAAGATCAGGGAGGGGAAAGAGTCTTACCACAAAAAACTGGAACAAAGGCTGAAGAAAAACAACATGAGAGAGGTGTGGAGAGGCATGAGGAGCATTACTGGCTACAAGACGAGTGGCCAAGCTATTGAGGGTAATGTGGAACGTGCTAACGATCTCAACACCTTCGTTGATTTGATGTCCCTCTGTCTCACACCACTTTCAACTTCAGCTTTAATACAGGCTACACCATCCACCCCCACACAGAAAACGGCCACTACTTCTTCTGCACTCCCATCAATCAACATCTCAGATGACCAGGTAAAACGCTGTCTGAGCAGGCTCTGCTCTACATAAGCTGCAGGTCCGGACAAAATCAACCCAAGAGTCCTGAAATCCTGTGTTCCTCAACTATGTGGGATCTTACAGCACCTCTTTAGCCTGAGTCTGTCTCTACAGAAAGTCACTGCCCTGTGGAAAACATCCTGCATTGTTCCTGTCCATAAAATACCCAGAATGACTAGTATGTCCAGAACGACTAACATCACATAATATGAAGGTGTTTGAGAGACTTATCCTGGATACACTTCATCCCCAGGTGATGTCCTCTCTTGACCCTCTTCAGTTTGCCTACTGTACACCTGCTCCACCGAACCTACTCCTACCTCGACAAACCTGGGACCAGTGTTAGGATTATGTTCTTTAACTTCTCCAGTGCCTTCAACACCACATGACCGGGAGTACTGGGGGAGAAACTAAGGATCATGCAAATTGACACTCCCTTGGTCTCCTGGATCATGGACTATCTGACCTGTCGTCCCCAGTATGTCCGATTACAAAACTGTGTGTTCGACACAGTGATCTGCAGCACTGGTGCTCCTCAGGGGACTGTTCTGTCTCCATTTCTTTTCACCCTCTATACATCTGACTTTAAATATAATTCAGAATCATGCCATCTACAAAGGTTCTCTGACGACTCTCTGGTTGTGGGATGTATTAAGGACGGTGACATCTCCGAGTACCAGTCTGTGGTGACTGGTGTGAGCGTAACCACCTACAACTCAACATCAAGAAAATGAAGGAGCTGGTGGTCGACTTTAGGAAAAGTGGCTGTGACTCCTATATATGTCCCGGGAGAGACAGTGGACATGATCTCTGAGTATAAATACCTGGGAGTGCATGTGGATAACAAACTGGACTGGTCAGTTAACAGAATGGCACTTTACAAGAAAGAACAGAGCAGGTTGTACTTTCTGAGAAGGCTCAGGTCTTTCAACATCTGCAATACCATTCTTCGGATGCTTTTGAATCTGTTGTGGCAAGTGTCGTTTCTATGCTGTGGTCTGTTGGGGCTGCCCGAGTCCCCTGGGATAGATTTCAGGCTTCCTGTGACCGTGAACAGGATAAGCGATGTAAAGTATGAGTGAGTCAGAGACTTCTTTATCAGCAGATGTTAACAGGCTGGTTAAGACTTTATATCCAGCATTTGGCACTCAAGAACAGAAAGTATGCATCATATTTGCATCAAACCAATGGCTTGAGACCATGTGAAGACCAAAAGCAACTACATAAAGTGAAATTGACCCTGAAACATAAACTAGATAGCTGTTTTTAATTTTTTGTCATATGCACAGCTGTGGTCACATCATAATACTTGATTTACAATTCTGTGTATATAAGCCAGTTTTTACATTAATAAGACTGTTAAACCCAAGATGTTGCTCTGTCCATATTATGCTGTTTAGAAAAAAAGCTTAGTGTTTTCCAGAGAATGTATATTGTGTGGCAGAAAACGTTAAAAGTCTTGTCCACTGTTTTTTAGCATATCCACGTTGTTGGTATTTGTCATGAACACATGCCTTCTTTTGGCATATTGCTGTAATTTAGATTTGACTAATTTTCATGAAACACTGATTCACACAAAAACGGTTCAACAAGAGAAAGAATTGTTGCTCTTTTTGAGATGTGTTGAGGTGTTGGATACTTTAGCATAAATTCCCCTTTATTCATAGTCTATTCTTATTCAATTATACTAATAGTATACTTTTTAAAGCTAAAACAAGAGATAGATAGATAGATAGATCGATAGATCGATAGATAGATAGATACTTTATTCATCCCCATGGGGAAATTCACAGATCACAAACAATTAAGTATGCATTTAGTTTTTCCTTTTTAAAAAAATAATAATAATAATACTGAAGTACACGTGGCAAAAAGAGGTTAGGACTTGATAAAAAATAAACAAAGAAACAAACACAAGAACAAAGTAAGCATGAATCTATAGACCAAAGAACTAGAACAAAACATGAAGCATGGCAAGGCAGCATGACAAAACAGAACAGAAAACAGCAATATTTAAACAGAACAGAACAGATGCAAGACCAAAACTGAACTCAAAACAAAGCTACTTATAGCCAAAGTAATTAGTCATCTCTGTTCAGGTGAGTGCCCCCATCACCTGACCGAGGTGCATTCTGGGACATGAAGTCAAAAACAAAAAAGTCTTTGCAAGGCACCTTCTAGGGGTTATCCCTTGCAAAAGGAAGTAGTAAATGGTTAATATGAAGTTTATCTTTTAATATACAGTGTTATTAATCCACACAGAAACAGATAAACAAATGGCTAAATTTATTGACAATTCTTCCAAGGTGTGAAAGTGTTGTAACAGGCTTCATTCATGTTGACTAATATTATTATCCCTTTATACAAGTGCATCTCCAAAAATGATTAATTTATTAATAGTATGGGAAATGTTTTTTTCTTGTTGTTGTAATTTTAATATTTTTAATAAAGTCATATATTCTAGATTCGTTAGATGTAGTAAAGTGAAATATTTCAAGGTTGTTAAAAAAAAATACTGCTTTTTTCAGTGTAGCTTCTTTAAGCCACCTTGATCTCCTTTGTAAGTGTGTTCCTGGCCTGATTATACAGGGCTCTGTCTCCTCTCTTGTAGGCTTCTTCCTTAGCCTGACAAAGGTGTTTCAGTCTGGATGTGAACCATGGCTTGTTGTTATTATATGTGCAGAAGGTTTTGGTTGGCACACACATATCTTCACAAAAACTGATGGAAGATGTCACAGTGTCTGTCAGCTCATCCAGCTCGTCAGTTGCAGTTTCGAAAACACTCCAGTCGGTGCAGTCAAAGCAGTGTTGTACTTCTTGCTTTGCTACACTGGTTTATTTCTTCACTTTTTTGACCACAGGCTTGGCAATTTGAAGCTTCTGCCTGTAGGTTGGAATAAGATGAACCAAGCAGTGATCAGAGTGTCCCAAAGCTGCCCGAGATACAGAGTGATAAGCATCCTTAAGAACTGTGTAGCAATGATCCAATGTGTTATTTTCTCTAGTGGGACAGTTAATATGCTGCTTGTATTTTGGTAGTTCAGGAGTTAGATTTGCTCTGTTGAAGTCTCCAATATCTCTTAATAGATAATTTGATATCTATTAATTATTACCACCTAATTATGATGAAACCTCTTTCCTTATGGGAATGGTTTCTTTCTGAATGACAATCCAACAAAGCACTCTTTCAAGAATGCATCATAAAAGCCATGTCTAAGTCAACACTTAAGTAATATTTCATTTATTCCTTGAACTTTGCTGGATGGTAGTTTTATAAGGTCTGGAAAACAAGTTCTAGGTTCAGAATTGTTTGTTGCACATTTCAGATATAGGCTTACAGTTAAACATGTTGTCTTGTTCAATGCTGTTGTGTTGTTCTATGATGTGCTCTCATGAAATGAAAACTGTAATGATGCAAGTTACTTCTCTTTTTTACATCCATATGTACTAACTCTAAAGTTTTGCAATTCACTTGAGTAGTGTATCTTTGCAATTCTGTTCTTTAAGCACTGAAGCAAGTCGCCCTCTGCTCGGAAGGTCACATGTACAAACCACAGCACCACCAACACTTTTGTTTGGTTCTTGAGCAATGAACTTAACCCTTCGCTGCTCAGATGTATAATGAGATAAATGTAAGTTGCTCTGGATAAGGTTGTCTGCCAAATGCCAGAAAAGAGATTATATTATTATGTTGGGGAAATATTTCAGTAACTGGTCAAATTATCTTTTGTACCTAACAGTAAGGGTTGACATTATTTCTGGATTTTATGTAATTCACTTGGCTAGCAGGTTTTTGTACATCTAGCATTGAATCTGTTCTCATCAGATCAGATTATATTATGTAACAGCTAGGAAACCTAAATACAATAATTTGGACATGACATTTAAGATTACTGCCAGAATTATGTTAAATTCAGCTAGATGATCCTTGACAGATAAATCACCAGAGCTTTTAAGTGATTTTGAGCATTTTTTTGTTGCAGCAGATCAAGTCACAGCACAAAAAAAAGAAAAGATTATGGATTGTTTCAGCCCAGACACTAAGATTATGAGCACATTGCCCAACTTGCAAACCACTTCAGTCCTTCAACAGCAAGCTTGGCAAAAAAATGACGGACATTGCTTTGACGACAGGTGCATTGTCATGCTGAAACAGGTTGGGTATTAATTGTCCATCCATAATAATTGTTTACTTCACAGGCATACTCAATCTGGCTTCCAAACAGATTTTCCAACCATGATTGCTTTACTCTACACAGCACACAGCCACTAGGCATTCCATTTAGGTTTCATTAATTTGCAGGTCTGGAGAGTGTGTTAGTTTTTGCTGTTGATGATAATATCTTAGATAACATCTTATGCACAGTGCTGCAGATATCCAAAATATGCAATAATCTCTATTGAACAGTTGATTGAGATGTGCCTGCTACTCATGAACTTCTCTGTAGCAGAGGTACGTTTTGGACTAGCTTTTCTGGGATGGGCTTCATAAGAGTCAGTTTTATCATGGTGCTTAATGGGTTTTGTCAATGCATTTGACAATACTGTTCTTGCAGGAACTATTTCAATGCAGCTAACCTTTGTGTCTTAAAAAATATCAACTGACTGTTGGTGTTGTTACTTAATTAACTAATGTTGTATGATATGTTATAGTTGTTATTGTTTATTTTTTAATTCAGTATTGTTACAGCTTAAACTAAATAAATCCAAGCTTGTGTCTAATACTGTATATACAGTCACAACAGACAAACATTACTGAGTAGCTACAGATACACAGTGAGTAACAGACATACCATCCTTTGCATGTGCTTAATTATAATATAAAATAAAAGTGAAACATTTGGGCTATGACAAAACATAAAAACAACACAAGGTCAACAACAACAACAACAATTTAATTAGATCACAGTTCATTAAAAAAGGCAAACAAAGGGTTTAAGCCTTTAAGCACTGTATTGTCATAACAACAGCCAGTACTTAGGGGAGTGCGACCTCTGCTGGTATAATTATGCACCAGTATAGGTTGGTGTAATCTTGTATCAGCATTTCTGTAGGAAATCAATGGGTGCATGACTGCATGACTCTAACTGCTTGACTGGCCTTGCACGTTGTAGTCTGTATAGCAGATTATTAAAAAACCTTCAATAATACACTGAACTGTGAAAGCTTAGCAATACAGATTTGAATTCACAACCTTAGCAGTAGGTTAGGAGCTTAGTCACTGAAACTCTTATCGAAGGGTGAGTTGAGATGAGGCTCAATCCAACTAGTCGGGAAAAAATTATGTTTTAACATCAGAACATAATGAAAAATATTGTGTGTTAGGTGCCTAAGCTGAATGGTAGATACGTACAATGTTATTGGAAGTGTTAATTGAAAGGTATAGGAGGTTGGAAGAAATTGCGTCCTTCACTGATTAATCTGTTGTCTCATGCTACTGGCATACTATATCCCGCAAAAGTGCACTAATTACTAATTATTATTTGTTATCTGTTTCTTTACTTAAAATCTGCTTTCCTGTGGATAAGTTACATTTTGTTAGAATTTTATTAAATATAATTATTGCAAACATTGCAGTGAAACATTACTTAACATTAAAATTATCCCAACTAGATGTTAATTTAAATGCTCATATCATATTCCAAAAGAAACAACTGGACTGGACAAATAGCAGACTTTTTATGTTTTCCAAATTATGAAATTGGCATGAAACATACACTACTGTTCAAAAGTTTGGGGTCACTTGCAAATTTCTTTGTTTTTGTTTAGTGATTTATTTTCTACATTCTAC
>JAQMYI010000004.1:19497015-19510373 GCA_030014275.1 Clariallabes melas | reverse complement strand
ATTAATGCATTTTTTGGACGCCTTCAGCATTCCTTTACAATGTAGAAAGAAATAAAAATCAGGAACCATCATGGAGTGAGAAAGTGACCCCAAACTTTTGAACGGTAGTGTAGCCTCACCCACAATCCCACAGCCCACACTTATCATGACACTGTCAGGGTTTACAATTGAAAAAAAAAGTGTGTTCTATATCTGATAGGAGAAAAGTCACAATATACTTACAGTACATACAATTTTTGACTTATACAATCATGAAGACTTTTTTTCATTTCAGAACTTTAACAGACAAAGCAAACAGTACTACACAAACTGCCCTAAAAAAATCACACAATCTTAAGATTTCATTTATTCACTTTCTTAAAATCTGAGTCCTGGAATATCCCTGTGCCATCAGGGAGGAAAAACTCCATAGATGTGATAATTTGGTCATTCAGTACATTGAGGTCGTCAGCTGACTTTATTTTATTGCCACATAAGCAAGCGTTTAAGAGATCTGCATTCATGTTCAGGTTTTAATAATGTGCTGAAGTCTTTTTAACCTCTTTCCACTACGTTCAAATCTCCTTAGTTGTTTTCTTTGCTTGATGCAGCCTATTAACTTGACTCTTCTGATATGGAAATCTTTTTGGCCAGGCAGTGTACAAAACAGTATTAAAGCAATGTGTGTTAAAATGAGGTGACTGTCCAAGAAACTGTATTTCAGAAAGAACCGCAAGAATTTACAAGATGCTAACACGGATTACCACACTATCAATGGCAACATCTGCGGGAACAGCTGCAACTCCGATGCATAAGTACATCAATGGAACACACAGGGTGTTATGGCATATGGACTCGCCATAAGGCTTAGCTTGATAATCCAAATGCCATGATGCATATGGGACTCGACGCCAAATATGCCAGTGCTCCGTTCCATCAAGATCAATAATTCTGACTCTCTAGACTCTTGAAAGTTATATAGGTGTAACTCTCACTGTCCCATTGCTCTGATATGTATACCAAAATTTATGACTATATTTTCCAATCAGAAAATAAAAGACATTTACACTTGAGAGCAACCTTCACAAACACAACCTTAATTCGCTCGGTCACTGCACCAATACACACTGTTCAGTAAATACTTACTAAGCTGCCATGGATTCAGTCTGGAGTGTGACGAAAGCCATTCCTAGTGGCTGCTGCATCTTTCTCTCTTTGTGTTTTTTCAGATCTTCCTCGAGTTGCGCGATCTGATCAGTGTAGTGCTCTATAGCATCAACCTGGACATGCATGCACACACAAACACACACCCATGTTAAAGAGTCATAACAGTTTAAACCTTAAACACTAACATCACAAGGGAGGCACAAAATCCCCTGATCCTTGAAAATGGACGGAAAACTTGTCACCAACTTGCGGAAGAGATGCATCTATCAGTGGGGACTGCACACACCAATCACTCACCAATACCACCATTAAATGGTCATTACAGGAGTTCCTGGGAGGCCAGCGTTTTAGACATGAAGCCGGCACTCCGATCACGGAAAACTTTTTACCATGACGGTATCCAAGCACTAGTGAAACTCTGGGATAAGTGCATTATTGTAGCAGGGGATTATATAGAGAAGTAAGTTAGTTTTAAGTCTTAAGAAGGAGTAGGAGGAGAGATTTTACTCTCATAACTGTGTTGTTACTCTGCACAATCAAAAGTCCCGATTTGACTTGATTTTCCTCTTACTTAATTTTTCTTTTGGGTCTAGATACGAGTTTATAATATCCGCTAAAAGTGTAATCCATGTCACCTTTTTACATCCTGGGCCGGTGCAGCAGATGCAGAGATGCCCACATGCCTGGGGGTTGATGACTTCCCGCTGCCCGCTGGACTCCAGGACCTTGTTGTAATACAACAAGTTTTTCTCGGCTCGCTTCCTGCATGAGATCGTCCAACAATAAAAAAAAAATCTTAAATTACTATGACACAAACCCACCTGATGATTAATCCTGCTCATAATTTAATGTCTATAACACAAAGCACAACATTATTCCATTGAGGCCGGGGTATTTCCTCCTCTTTTTTGTTTGTTTAAGTGAGTGCATGCAAGGGTCATCTTTAAAAAGGGAACGAAAAAAATCACTGGGATGAGCATGTGATGAAACATGTACTTCCCCTGCGCTTGTGTGAAGAAAAAAAACCCCAAGGGAATTATAATCTACTAGATCATGATTTTGTATTAATCTTTTATTTTATTAAATAAAAAATAAAGATATTCTGGAGTTGTCTTTACTTTTCATCTGTCAGATAGATCAGGTTCGCGACGTCGTAGCATAAACGGACATCCTTCACCTCGCAGGTCGGGTATGCCTCTCTGCAGAAAGATTAAGAAGTCATTCAATTAATATAGTAAATTAATTAAATAAATAAATAATTATTGTTACTGTTGACACTTTTCTTTTTGGTTGATCACCCGACTTAAAAAGAAATAGGCAAATTGTCAGGAGACAAATGGTTATACATGTATTTGGTACTATATTGTAATGGGTACATAATAATAATAATAATAATAATAATAATAATAATAATAATAATAATGGTATAAAGTTAATGAAAACCTCAACAAGTCATGCATTTTGAAACTTGAAAAAAATAAATAATAATAAGCCTTATGGTATTTATTGCTATTATTCGAAATGAAATAAAGGAACCTCCATCGTCAGGATCAAAGAACTGTTTTCTGACAGATGCTGAAACATTTTTTTTGACTTACGTAAAATGAATTCTTAAACTGTCTTGGCTGGCGGAGGGAGGGACGGAGCAAACAAACAGCGTTGTTCTGGCCTGAGTGCGAGATCATAACGCAGTAATAAAATGTTAACCAAATCCATGTCTTTGTGTGTGTGTGTGTGTGTGTCTGTGTGTGTGTACACTCACTGTCTCTCTTCTGTGGCCTTTCATTTGAGAGGTGTGATGTCTCAGGAGTGCCACCGTGAGGATGAGGTACAGAACTGCAAACACTGTGTGCAACCAAAGCAGGTTATCCCTGAAAAAGCGACAATACACAGCCTTCAGAATTTCAGTAAATAGATATACTGTATTATTTTATTAAAGTAAAGCTGACTCGGTGCAAATTTAAGACTTGCTTTTAAAGAACTACTTTACACAATCAGAGACAAGCCAATAAATTCTTGTCATAAGATTATAAGGTCAGAAGAGCATGACCCATTTGGACAAGTGTTTCAGTCATATGACTAGGTCTCATTCTAACACTTGATGAGGAAGCATGGCTGACACTTCATATAAGTGTAAATGTAAGTTAATACAGAAAACATGGCTGATTACATCCAAACATTAGTATCTCAGCATATTATGTAAAAGAAAAAGGGAAAAAAAGAAAGTTTCTGGGTTTTGCAGCATGAAAAAAGCAGCAGGTGCGACAATGTTCTCAGAAGGTCCGTGTCTGGTTCTGCAGGACGTTCAGCAAAACTAAGCAGCTCATGTCCTTATTAAACTGCACAACTAGTACCTGAGACTATATTTATATTTAAGCCAAGGTTCATCACACCAGTTATTGACTTTCTTTCATCAATTACTGTTTACTGCTTTTTATAGTATTTTTGAATGTAGAAACTTCTTTTATAAAGTCATCCTTGCTCTACAACATTTATTTGCATATGATGGAGTTTTACACAGTGCTGTAGGTGAAAAGAAAAAAACAAGGACAAATTGTGCCAAGAAGTGATGTCAAATGGCACCAAATTCAAAGACGTTTTAATCAAAGTTGAGCTTACACAGGGGAGGAGTTTCTAAGATGAAAATCATGCGATTTTTTAGATACTAAAAGGACCTTAGTCAGGGAGGTGGAGAGAGGAGAACTTTCCAGAAGAAAAACCATCTTGTAGCATCATAGTCAAAAAGACTTGAGGCTGTAAATGGTGCCAAAGGTGCTTCAACAAAATAGTCCTTCAAGTGCTTTTTGGCAAACTCTAGGTGCCTGTTATGTGTCTTTTACTGAGCAGTGGCCACTCTACCATATGCAGGCCTGATTGGTGGAGTGCTGCAGAGATGGTTGTTCTTCTGGAGGAGGGTTCTCTTCTCTCCATAGAGAAACACTGGAGCTCTTTCAGACTAACCAGCAGGTTCTTGGTCACCTCCCTGACTAAGGCTTTCTCCTCCGAGCGCTTACTTTGGCCAGACGGCGCGCTCCAGGAAGAGTCCTGGTGGTAATGCCTGAATTTACCACAGGTGGACTCCAATCGAGTTGTAGAAACATCTCAAGGATGATCAGTGGAAAGTGGATGCACCTGAGCTCAATTTTGAATGCCATGGCAAAGGCTGTGAATACTTATGTACTGTACATGTAATTTATTTGTTTTTTATTTTTAATTTTATTTTTTGCAAAGATTTCAAACAAACTTCTTTTACATTGTCATTATGGGGTATTGTTTGCAGAATTTTGAGGAAAATAATGAATTGAGTCCGTTTTGAAAAAAAGGCTGTAACAGCAAAATGTGGAAAAAGTGGAGCGCTGTGAATACGTTCTGGATGCACTGTATTTGTCTGCATGGTATTTACTGTACTAAATACAATGTATACCTAAACAGTCTCAAAAAGCATTTCATGTATCTTATTTCATTTATTCGCCAAAATCTTAAAGCAAAATTTCTTTAGAAGAAATTGATAAACCAAAATACAGAGGTCAACAATATACGTATCATTTTTGGTTCCTGGTTTTCTGGATTTGTTCTGCTTCAGCCTAGCGTTAAATGTTGGGTGACGAAATGAAACCAGCTGCAGCATGTTGGGAAACAGGTCGCCAAAGTGTGTCAAACAAAAAAAACATGAAAAAAAAAAAATCTCCACCTTTTGCTTAAACAGGCTAATTAGATTTTTCCCCTATTGTGACCTCATATAAGAAGAGCTCCTCCCCTGACTTGTTGCTCAGCTCTGCTGTTCACTGAAGGGGCGTGGCTTAGCAATAGATCATTTACATGGACATGGGCGGTGGGGAGGTTGGGGGCATCCATCGCAATCCATGCACACACACTCACACACACACCCTACCAGCAATAAAACATCAAACAGGAGTACCCAGAAGCCTACTTACCCATTCTTAAGATTTGCAATGGTTGTTCTACCAAAATTATATGGGTCTTCCCCTGTAACAGACAGACACACACACACACAAGATCATCATCATATTTGCAGATGTCTCTCGAATTTGCTAGCCATTTCTTACTAATTAAATGATCATTATTTCTGAATCTCATTTTATAAACCCCTGTATAAGGATTAAAGAAGCTGCTTCTCTTGCACTCACTAAAGGAAAAGGAAATAAAGTAGCTGCAATGTGAAGATCTCTGTAGATCACCTAATCACATACATCCTCTACACTTTCAACACATGTGAGAAACTGATGTTGAATGTTGTACGAGCACTTCATCTTGAAAATGTGTGCATGTACTTGAACTTGAACTTGTATATAGTACACACCTAGCAGGTTTCCAGACAGATTGACTGGGAGGATGACAGAAACAGACAGCACACAGATGACGAGCAGGAGGACAATGAGATGACGCTGAAATGACAGATAGTGCACAGCATCCAGCCCGCATCTCTCTTTCACCATGGTTTCACTACACACAACACACACACACACACATAAATATCCCTCAGAAGTTTCCTAACTGGATTGGATTTACACAAACGACACTGAATTTATGACTTATTTATGTTGTAAAAGCTCGATTTGATATGGAAACACACTGAGGAACATGTGTGTAGACCAAAAGAACTCACTCCATTGTGATGATGAAGGTCAGCCATGAACAAAATCCCTATGAGAAAGTCACACAGGTTTGATATGATGAGGATGATGAAGATGATCATAGTGTGTTCAGATAGATAGACAGACAGACAGACAGATAGACAGATAGATAGATAGATAGATAGATAGATAGATAGATAGATAGATAGATAGATAGATAGATAGAAACTCACTCTCTCATGCTCACTCTCCCCAGTGGACATGAATGATGTCATCCTCCCATAACGGCGTCTAGAAATCTCATTAAACCTGTAATTACCAAGGGTCATTACTTTGATTTATTCGAAGCAGCGTAAAAGCTAATTATATGCACCATTAAACTTCCTTTAGTTCCCATTTATGTGGCATGACTGTTCCTATATCCGCTACACCATATATATAGTTAGGCTACATGCTACTGTAGATTTCTGCTATAAATGTGTATCAGCTCCTAATCACCTCTTCAAAGGTCTCAATAACTAAATGACTAAACTCATAACATGTCAAGATGCTTTCTTTCAGATCCCCATTCATTTTATTTATTTAAGGAAAAAAGTTCCTTAGTAACCCCTACAGTGGCAAGAAAAAGTGAAATGTGATCTCTTCATCCAAGTCAAAGATATTGATGCAACAGGATAATGACCCAAAACGCTGGAGCAAGTCCACAACAGAACGGCTTCAGAAAAACAAAATGCACTAATTTTGGAGTGGCCAAGTCAGAGCCCAAACCTCAACCCTGGTATAGAGATGCTATGGAATGACTTGGAGAGAGCCATACACATGAGACGTCCAAAGAATATGACAGGTTGAGGTGATTATTGCTGTTAATCAGTTATTAATTCCAAGGGTTCACTTATTTTTCCTTACGTTTCTGATGACTCCAGATCAGTCTTTCAGATCACTGTGGAGGATCTTTGGTCCATGCTTGTTTAAAGAGTTACTATAATTCCCATACTGGGGACTTTCCCATGCATGGGTGACCCTTTTAAAATCCTGCCACAGAATTTCAATGGGGTTTAAGCCAGGACTTTGACTAGGCCACCTTCATTTTGCTTCCTTTGATCTGGACTTGCTCTTGTGTGTCGGATCATTGTCTTGAGCTTGAGGTCACAGACAGAAGACTAGACATTCATCTTCAGGATTTTCTGAAGCAGTAAAGCATCCCCACACCACCACCATGCTTGAACACTGGTATGATGATCTTATTGTAGAATGTTGTGTTAGCTTTACAAATGTAATAAGATTCACATCTTCCTTTATGCTTGTCTTGGTTAGCAGTGGTTTTCTCCTTGCAAATCTCTCACTTATAACTAATATAATTTCACCCAGTCGCGTTCTCATGGTGGAATCATGAACTGAAGTGATCGAGGCCTGCGGTTCCTATAGATGGTCATCTGGGTTATGTGTGATGTCATGGATGAGTCCTCAGACTGAACTCTTGGATAAATTTCAAATGACCAGCCCCATATACTGTAGGAAGAATCCACTAATGGTGCAAAGTCTCCACCATTTGGACATAATGGCTCCCAGTGTGGAGTGCTGGAGTCCCAGAGAATTAGAAGTGGCTTTGTAAACCATTCCGGACAGATAATTCAATAACTTTCTTCATTATTCCTTCTGAGGTTTTTGAGAGCTTTTAGCCTATTACTTAGAATAGAATTAAAATTAGACACCGTCTTAATCTATGACATTCACACAGTCTTATGTCTCACCCTTCAGCCTGTGCTACTAGTGCTAGTCTCCCATAATCCCAGAGTCTCTTCCTGATACAAGAGAAGACCAGCAGCAGCACCTGAGGAAATGCAGAATTCATAGTCATAGTCAATAACAATGCCCTTGTGATTCTTAAATACACAATGCTTGAATACACAAAGTCTAAAATACACAAACTGTAAAACACTCTTGAGTACCATGGCCATACACTCGTTGATATTTCATGGCAGTCCTGAGATTCCTGGCCATAAGATTGTTATAATGCCTTTAATATGTGTGTTTTAAATGGACTGCTTTCCTTTATTTAGTTTGAGTCCTCATCGAGGTTGGCTTAAATAAATGGCGGTATTTTGTGAAATTCTTCTGGTCAATCTTTGCAAAAAATCCCTGAACCACGAGCCTCAAAAAACAAAGCATGAATCACCCAAAGCCATATTTTTTTAAGTCACATATCTGTCTTGCTTGCAATCTTCTGTTCTCATCAAATGTTCAGATGCTGTTTGTGGTCAAACAGTTTGGTCTTGTCTAACCACATTACATGATTCGAGCTGCACTTTCAAGCCCACACAAAGAGAGGTTTAGATGATGTATTTTGTAGCCTGACCTCAGGAATGTTTTTTTTTTTTTTTTTTTGGCAATTTTGTCTTGGAAACACTACGATTACATGGACGATGTTTCTTCAATCCGAGAAAATAATTCGAGATTTTGATTGATTTGAGATTCCAACTGTTTATACAAAGGCTGATCTGATAAGATGTTTACTTACACAAAGCATTTAATCAAAATGTAACTTTTCTGACATGTGCAAAGTGCAAAGTTCTGCTTGTTATAACTTTTTCCGAAAAATCCCGCCTTCTGTGTTATGATTGGTTCATCCAGAAACCCAGTGGATGAACGTCTGAAGGAAACGCTGATGAGAGGAACTAAAGGAAGGAAAATTTCCTTAGTGGAAACTCGTCACTTCACCTAATATTACCCCGCAATTGGGCGCAATTGGGCAACCATGTGCAAAAAGAAAATATTTATTCCAACAAGAGCGAAATGACTTGATCAAGTGTTTACATGGCTAATTTTTACATGAAGCATTTTTATTCCGATTGGGTTGTTATTCCAGTTAATAGTGGAATATTAGGGTCCATGTAATCACACTGAAACCATGGGTTATTCTTTAACTATAATCTCTGGATTAATCTTTTATTTCCTCACCAGTGGGAGTATGGTGAGTATGTTCAATACTGAACATATTTTAAATGAATAAATTCTCATGAAAAACATGAATTCTCTGTCAAAAACCTTTTAAGTAGAGCTCAACGTTCTTTGGTATTTCGCACGGATTTGACTGATGACGAAGTGACTTCAAAGGTCCGACTTTACTTTTATACCAAATGGAAATAAAAACAAATGAAAACATTAAATATTTTTTTATGTTCTCTGCCACTGTGCAAAAGTCTTAGGCATTCTCCAGTAAACAGTAACTAATGGAGCAAAGTTAATAATTAGTGTGACAAGCCTTTGATTAAAATATGGTCTCAGGTATAATTCTGTACAGTTTTATATGAAAATGAGCTGCTTAGTTTTATTGAACATCCTGCAGAACCACCCACAGGCCTCCTGAGGACTTTATCACACCTGCAGAGGGGGCCTAATACTTTTGCACAATACTGTATATTTTTATGGCAAACCAGTTTTTAATCCACTTTGTTAGAAAACCTATGATGAGGGCTGTGCTGAAAGTAATGCCAAAAGTGGGCATAACTTTTCATCAACTGTTGAGGAGAACCTTTACACAGAGGAAGAGTTACTCTACCAACATGTGCAATTTAAATGACCTATGCCCACTCTTGTATTACTCTTGGTACGGCCCTCATATTTGAATAAACATTGTGAATTACTCTCTCCAGTGTTCTTTTAATACAATCATTCCTGTTCAGTTTTCCAAAGGGTGGCAATAATTTTGGAGGACACAGGCCGGTTTTCGTTTTATCACAAAAGAAGCTGTTTGACTTTAGAGTGGGAAAACTTTAGGGAAGTGATGTGAAATAGGAAACTTTATGCTGTCAGTTTCCTATACTGTAAATGTGGTATCAATTTCTATAACTGTGCCCAACAGACATGGATACAACAGGGACAACATTTCCCTTTAAAATAAAACTCTGGCAGGGAATTCGCACAATAAACTACAATACATAACTCATATAACAAATAACAGGCATTGGTGGCTCAGTGGTAGGTTTCTCGTCTGCCATTTAGAAGGCAGTGCCCAAACCCCAGCCACTGGAGGAGGTGCAGATCCCGAGCCCGGATAACATGGGAGGGTTGTGCCAGGAAGGGCATCCGGCGTAAAACCTGTGCCAAGTTATTATGCAGATCGGGTGATCCGCTGTGTAAACTTTCAACAGAGACAATAAAAACTCACTACAAAGACGAGGAAATCGAGCAGCAAAACAGTGGGCACTCCGCCAAATCTCACGCCCATCAGCACCGTGTTCGGGGTGGCACTGAAGCAGCTGTTGTCCGAGCGCACGGTGCTGTTTTCCACCGACGAGGTGAAGCGTTCCTCCGAGTGCGACGACATATTCACACCTGAAAACAAGAATGGAGCTTCAGGATTGCTAGCACTAGGTCAATGCTGTGCACAAGAAATGATTTGGAAAAAATAGGCAATATGATGAACTGAATTTTATTTCAATTTTAACTATACAAACATCACTTAATTAAAAAATGTAAAAAATAATAATAATAATAAATGGGTCGCATAGGCAAAGAAATACCAGTGTCAAAAATTCCCATAAACTTACTACTAAACCTTGTGGAAAGCTTTCTAGAAGAGTTGCAGCTGTTATAGCTGTAAAGGGGCGGGGCCAACATCATATCAAACTCCTGGATTAAGAATCCATAGTGTTACTCAAGTTCATATGCATGTGAAGGCATTATAATGATGTAGCAAAGATTCATAAGATCACATGTTTTTATGGTTGATTTTGGTTGTTTCTGTGACCAAATAATAATAATAATAATAATAATAATAATAATAATAATAATAATTTTGTTTGAGCTTGTATGAGTGAGAGTCTCTGTAGGCAAACTGGTGTGTGTGTGTATGTGTGTGTGTGTGTGTGTGTGTGTGTGTGTGTGTGTGTGTGTGAGAAAGTTGTCCTACACAGTAGCACTGTTAATTCGTTTTATTTGTACTTTATATTTTGTATTAATTATTTTTATATGAATATTTTTGGTTTGTGGAATGAATCATTGGTGTTCCCATTATGTCTTATAGGGAAATTCACTTTGATATGTGAGTGTTTTGATATACAAGCACACTTCCAGAACCAATTATGCTCACAATCCAAGGTTTCACCGTACTTGATTGGTGGGGAGGAGGATGACCCAATAAGTTGCCACTGGTTGGGAAGACGTCATGCAACGAGCAACAATGAGAGCTTCCTTAATTCTCACTGAAATCATGATTTCACAACATCCGACTTGAACACCTACAGAGTCTTCCTTCCCCGATCGGTACAATTGTTCGGATAATATGCAACACATCTGATCACCCCGCTGGTAGGATAGGATAGGTGCACCATCCAAGATTTCGAAACATTGTTTTGTCCATGTTTTTGGGATCGCTGTCTTGCTAAAATGTCTACTTGGTTTCTTGGCGCGTCTGCCATTATCCCTACGTGTGAAAATCCCAGTAGATCAGCAGTTTCAGAAATACTGTACCTGTCTGACACCAATAACCATGCTGTGTTCAAAGTCACTTAAATCACCTTTCCTCCCCATTCTGATGCTCGGTTTGAATTCATGAATCACGTGTTAAATCATCTCTAAAAACATCCTAAGTTAATATTTAGATTTCAGGGGATGACCTACTGCAAATGTGTTTATGTACTTAAACATAAGCCACAAGGTTTGCCCAAAAGACAGGAGTGTCTCATATCTGTTTTTTCCTGGCACAACAGATCCTTTCCTGTTAAGAACTGTCTGCCTATTTGTCTTAACCACAATCCTTCACAAAACTTTTTCCCAGAATATGAATGACACCCACTAGTTCGTTTTTTCATTCTTCACGTGCATGCTTTCCGTTCTGGCACCAGCGTTTATTCAGAGCATGGCTACAGTTATTCCTGAGGTCTTCTGAGCGTCTGTGTCTTACTGCTTCGGTGCAGTTATTCATGCAACACCGACACACAAAGACGCTTTCATAAAGTTTCCCACTACGCAGGTGGAGCCTCAGCATGGAAAAGCTGCCTTCTTAAGACTAAGACTAGTCGTGACTACTCGACTTCAATTTATTAGGTTACTTCAAGGTTTGTAATTCAAGTCATCTCTTTATTATTATGTTTATAACATTTAATCCCACTATTTAACTGACAGATTTTCTTTGGTATTAAAGACAAGTGCCTGTTTTACAGGAAAGCATTATACCTCTTTACTCAACATGCACGAACATCATTTCAATAATCTTTATACACCACCCAGAAAATCACACGCCTCCTCAGCACAAGTCTAAGTCCGACCATGAATCATATTTCCCACATGACTTCTGAATATTTCTTTTCACCTCAAGTCTGAAAATAATCTTACTGTAAGGTACAATTTCATTACATCCCAAAATCAGTTTAATAGCAATGTAAATTAAGTACATTTTCTTAAAGGTCAATGGTCAGGATTAAATTTCCTCATGCCCCAATGCATGACTTATCCCAGAGTTTCACTAGTGCTTGGATACCATCAAGATAGAATAAAGTTATCGGTTGATTTTCAAGGATCAGGCGTTCCACTCGCTGAATGTTCACGGTAATGACTGCAGTGCATGCACTCTGAGCCACCTCAACTGAGATCGTCATTCACGGATATATGGCCTTCTTCAAAACAGCATTAAAATGTTTAACTGTAACTAAGAGTCTCATCACCGTACTGTGCTTAAAGTCCTCTAGTAAATGTCATTCAGTTTTACATCGTCATTCATGCGGAATTTCATCGCAAGTCCCGGTTTGCCTTGTACATTTTAAGTTGCATTGATAATATAATATTTACAAAAGTAAATAGTGTTCTGAAATTTCAGTCGACCTTGATATCTCTCCAGATAAGTTTCCTTGCTATAAACCTTTATTTATTTGATTGTAATTAATAATCCTGGCTGATGAGGTGATTGACATTTTCGAGTCGTAAATCCATGTCTTGTTCTGCTGTTATTACACTGTTCCGACTCTCATCGGGGATTTCTTCAGTTTTTCCAGAATGTTGCTCATCTTGGTGTCTTAACTAGCTTGCTATACTGATATGGAAATAAACAAAGTAATGGTGTAAAGCAAGGGAGCTAACACTAGCTACATTAGAATTCATTCTGGCTAAATATGGGTTTACAGTGCCTTGCAAAAGTATTGTCACATTTTGTCACATTACAACTAGAAATGTACATATATTTTATTGGGATTTTATGTGATAGACCAACACAAAGCGGCACACAATTGTGAAATGGAAAGAACATAATAAATAGTTTTCAAATTTTTTACAAATAAAAATCTGGAAAGTGTGGCGTGCATTTGTATTCAGGTCCCTTCACTCTGATACCCCTAACTAAAATACAGTTGCCTTTATGAAAGAGTGATAAGTAGTAAGCCATTTTGCGACAAGCCATGTGGGGTCACAGCAATCATGTGGATAAAGGGGCTCTGGTCAGATGAAACCAAAACTTCTTGGTCTGAATGCAACTAATAATGCACATCACCCTGAACACACCATAAAACATTGTGAAACATGGTGGTGGCAGCATTATGTTGTGGGGATTAGGGCTGCACGATATTAGGAAAATATGCGATATGCGATATTGTTGTTGAATATTGCGATAACGATATTTCTTGC
>JAQMYI010000004.1:19450082-19463419 GCA_030014275.1 Clariallabes melas | reverse complement strand
TTTTTTGTTAAGTACATAACTCCACATGTGTTCATTCATAGTTTTGATGCCTTCAGTGAGAATCTACCAATGTAAATTGTCATGAAAATAAAGAAAACACATTGACAGATAGATGAGAAGGTGTGTCCAAACTTTTGGCCTGTACTGTACATAAAGTATTAAGTAGGTCCCCCCTTTGTCACCAAAACAGTAATGACACCTAATGTGCTGAAACCTTTCTATCAGAACCTGAAAACCGGTTTTCCTGCCTTGTATCACTTTTGGTATTTCCTGACATGAGCTGAAGTTTTGGAGTTGCTCTGACCCAGTTGTCTAGTCATTACACTGTGTCCTTTCTCACAGTAGCTACATTTTCAATATCTCATTACGATGGTCGCTGGAATTGGGTGGGATATATTATTCATTTATATTATTATATTATTATTATATTATAATTTTTTCCCTAAAGTTGATGTGTTAGAGGGAGAAAAAATGGGCAAGTGTAAGGATTTGAGTGACGTTAACAAGGGCCAGACTGTGATGGCTAGAGGACTGGTCCAGAGCAACTCCAAAACTGCAGCTCTTGTGGGTTGTCCTGGTCAGTGGTGGTCAGGACATCCCAAAAGTGATGCAAGGAAGGAAAACTGGTGAACTGCCAACAAGGTCATGGGTGGCCAAGGCTCACTGATGCACATAGGGAGTGGAGACTAGCCCGTGTAATACAATCCAATAGAAGCGCTTGTGTTGATCAGATTGAGGAAGTGGTTGCTGGTTGTGATAGAAAGGCGTCAGCACACACAGTGCATCACTGTTTCTGTGGCAAAGACCTACACAATATTAGATAAGTGGTCATAATGTTATGTTAAGCTACAGTAATCATATGTATATATGATGAGAGAGTGAGAGTACCTCGAGTGCCTAAGTTGACACGTGAAATGGTACAAACAATGGATGAATAAATGAATAATTTCAGACATTATCTTTTCCTTATTCAAAAAAAAAAATGCATTTCATGCATGAAATGATTTAATATGACTAGAAATAGGTTTAATATTCTTACACTTGGTTTACTGTAATTGTTTAATAGGAGCTACCCAACCAATTTGACCGTATTGAAGATATTTTCACTCACTGTCATTTTTTTGCAGTGGAGTAATATTTAATGAAGCTACATTGCATTTAGAGTATTATGGCTGTTTTCACATTGTGCTCTCTCTCTCTTTCTCTCTCTCTCTCCCCCTTGTGCATACACCCAGGAAACAGTAATCAGTCCATTCACGCTGTGGCGTGACAAATGCAACCCATCTGTTAATGCACAGTGATTAAGTTTTCATTACACACCCTGCATGCACATTTCAACACGCGTTAAATGTTTTGGTTAAAAGAGTCATATCGTGCAGTTTGATGGTACGAGGTGACAAATCTTAAACGTTATCATTACAAACCGCATTAATGCGCACAAAGCAAATTCGACTACAAAGACCATTTCCTGCATTCTTGCAAATTTCCAAAGCAGACTGCAGCCTACAGTAGTATTGTAACATCTGCAGTTTGTTTTCTTCCCACATTGCAAGCGAGGGCACATTACATCTCCTAAATCTAATCTAGGTCCCTCACTATGACTTTGGTGTATCAGTACAAGAAAAACAGTAACTGAGCAACTGCTACTGCTAATTCGCAATCATTTACAGCACACAACCTTATAATTTTATATGTTTCCCCTATAGAATGTATTTAGAAAGCAGGAAACATGAAATATCCAATAAATCAACCCTTAAAAAAAACTATTTAAAATACATAAGTCAAATAATAATAATAATAATAATTAATTATAAAGTTTTTGACAATGCAGCATTATTACATAATGATTTTTAAAATACTATGGAATAAAACAGAACAGAAGATGCTTTATTAAAAAACTTATCATCGATAGGGTGGTAATGCTCCAAGGTTGATTAATTATTTTTAACAGCTCATCTGTAAGTGTTAAATTTATTAATAAATAGAGTTGTACTTTTTATCTGTTTATAGTTATGTTTATAGGTACACATTGTGTTTACACTCTGTTTTTCTGCTCTTGTTGTGTTTTAAGAAATTTGAAAAACCTCTGTCCTGAAGACTTAACAGAGAATGCCCTAACACTGGAGACTCCTTTCTCAAATGTTTAAAAGGAATGTTTTTGTTGTTGTTGTTTATGCTATTTAACATCATCAACAAAAAGATTAATTATTACTATAGACACAATAACTTATCCAATGACCAAACAAAATTCACCAGTCAGTATTCCGACCAATCAGAATTGAGGATTCAGTTGTGATTATTTGTGATTATACTTGATTATTGACGTCACTTATTTGGGAGATTATCATATATACTGTAGTGAAAACGCTTCCCATTGGTCTGTTACATCATGTGAAACAGTGAACTAAGACCATTTGAACAGTTTGACAGCAAAACGCGATAAACACTGTGTTCAACACTTTACTTACTTCTGCAAATTACTTTTCTCTGACACATGGTCGTCTATAACAAAATGTTCATTTTTAATGCTTGAAACTTTCAGGTGTACAAGTCAATCGTGTCACTTCTTTGTGTCACATGATCAGTGAAGCGAATATACTTCTTGGGAAACACAGCACCTGCCACAATTGATTTGAAAGTGTTTGGTGGGTTTTTTAGAGCATGGTGAAGCTAAGAAAAATGATATTTACAGTACCGTTCACTACCGTCACAGTCAGCACAGCATTAATAAATGACAGGCCTGCGATACATTCTGTAAAATTGGACATTCTGCGTTCTTAAAAAAAATGTATGTGGGGCACTGTAATGTAAGCACTGTGGTAATGCAGAAACATAACATCACAAAACTTAAAATATGTACAAATAATTGCTCGGTGAGAAAGGCATTTGCTTTGTCTGGTTCTGTCTACTACTACTACTACTACTATTATTATTATTATTATTATTATTATTATTATTATTATTATTATTATATTTCTTGTGATCTTATGATTTTATGTGCAACAATACTCAGCACTTTGTTCCTCAACTTGCTGCCACTACTTTCTTTTTGATTCATTACACAATCATAATCAAAGCATGAATTTGCTATAATTTTAAGTTAAATTCAACCAACATATTATTGATACTAAATTGCACACTTATACAGTATAACCACAAACACACCCGCAGGCTGATTTATCCATTGTGACAAAACTGTGAAAGATGAAATTATAGCGTTTTGAAAAATCACAGAACATTCACACAATAAAAAATGTAAAAATATATATTTTTGCTTTTTAACGCACTTGAATCTCAAAGAAAACATGTGCAGAATATTACCTATCAGTATGCAATATGTCCTTTGCTTCATTTACTTAATTTGAAGGGGGAAAAAAAACTCAAAACTGCAAAAGAAATAAAAATCTCATTTTGCTGCCAAACTGTTCATATTTCCTTCTGTTTATCAGCTCACAATTATATATGTTTGATAATTAATAATAGTGCAATTAATAATTTGAATATACACCATGAGGGAAGACTTGATCAAAACAAATTCAGCCTTAATAAGCCATAAAGCAAAAAATGGATGGCTAACTGAAGGTACAGAGAGCAGCAGATACAGTATTTCCAGTATATACAGTATTTAACAGCCTTATAGCCTCTGTTCACTTATTACTCTGTTCCAGGGCTGCTCGTATGTACAGTACAGTTGTTAGACTGCTGTTGTGACTTATGACTGTGGACCTCATCATCCTGTTCTCATCCACCAGATCCAGCGAGAAGCTCAAACCTAGAAGAAACCTGATCTACTCCGACTAAGGACAGCACTCTACTTTTATTGTAGGTTTCTGTCTGAATTATAAAGCTGACTAGACTGTTAATATATAAATTTTCCATATATATATATATTTTTTGTTTTACATCTGATTATTCTTCGACATCTTTAATCGAAAGAAAATGACTGAAGTGTAGAACTGATACGTTTGGACGGTTGGAGGAAGCCTGTGGCAAGAACATGCAAACTCCAAAAACACACAGACTAGAAACAAAATTCAGACCTTCAACCCTGAAGGTGCGAGACAACAGTGCTTACTTTTAAGCCACTGGAAGCATAAGTCATGAGCTAAATAAACTGCCTAATTTATGATTAGTGATTCGATGTAGGCATGAAGTTCAGTATAGCCTCATGTGTAAAAGTGTAATATTGCTTGTAAAAAAAAAAAGCTAACATTTCTAACAGTTCTGTAAACAAGAAATCATTATCAGTAAGTGACATGTCAGGCACCAAATGGCCAAATGTGGAAAGCAGCCACGGTGACTTTATACCATGTCAGCTACGTAGCTGGGTAGCTCACTTCGATTTGTACATTCACATTAAAGGTGCTTCCAGGGAAACATGTGTGTCTTCCTCATTTTAAACTTGATCTCAAACGTGGAGTAATACGCACAGTGAAACGTCCTAGCGCGGCTGTAGTAAATATAAGTAACCTTTGAACACCATTTGCCCAGTCAGATCAGTACAATACAAACACCTGACACATTATGCTAACATTAAGAGCCACCTGACGTTAATAAGCTTTTTAAGTTTATTACAGAAATTTCATGAGGTAAACAATGAGATAAAAACATGTAGCAAGCTAGTCTAACGCTAACATAGTCAGCTAATGGTATCCCTGTACATGTTTCTACTACATGTTTTTTTTTTTTCTCAGACCATTTGCAGATCATTATCAGATATTTTAATCTAAAGTCTTGAAAACTGAAGACAGGAAAGCTCATGTGTATCCACTGTATCAGACGTAGCTGCTGGCTAAGGATTAGGTGTCTAAAGATTTTCAACAGTCTTTGTTTTGATTTTTTGCTTTGGATATGGCTGAAATTAAATTATTTAACATTTGCACATCTGTATTAATAGGCTTGCAGTACATGGGAGTAAAATATTATACTATACTATACTATACTATACTATACTATACTATACTATACTATACTATACTATACTATACTACTGTATACTATACTACTGTATACTATACTATTCTATACTATAAGGTGTAATAGTGACTGAAAAGAAATGTTACAAATATAATGTTTTATTTGTTCATTTGTTTGTTTGTTTTTATTTTAGAAAATACTGTGATTTAATTATACTACAATAAAAAGCATGAGCAAAAATTTAAAAGATGAAATAATTCACCTGAATAAAGTAAAGAAAACACCTAAGGAGATTGCGTAAATGACTAGGACTGAGTTAAGAACTGTCTAACACATAACTAAACCTTGAAAGGATAGTTCTGAACAGACAACTTTGTAGAAGGAAATCTCACAAATGCAGGTCACTTAAACACTTGGTGAAGCTGCATCATAAACATTGACTATAAATATCTCAGATATGTTTAAAGTGAAAATAAAATAATTTCCATACACAGTGCGATCTCAGATGATTGGAAATAAACAGCTGTGTGAGAAAAGCACTTGTTAGTGAGATTCATCCAGGCTTGAATTTGCTGGGGAGCATAGTTACTGTATACCCCCTTCCTGCTTGACCACTATGGGCTCTAGAGCCTTTAACTGTATCGCTCCACGTCTTTGGAATTCTCTCCCCAAAAGAATCCAAGATTCTCCAATCAAATTCACATCTCACCTTAAGACCCATTTATTCAGAAGCGTTTATCCTACATGATGTAAGGCTGCACTCAAATCTCCATTTAAATCTCCCTTTGAATCGCCATTTAATTTTAAATGTCTTAAATTACAGTATGACACTATCTCATTTCATTTAATATTGTTTTAATTAATAACTACTCAATGTTATCTTTATCAATGTTATCTTGTTTTATCTTTTATCTGGAAGGTGACCTTGTGTGATCAGAAAGGCACCAATATAAATAAAATGCATTATTATTTTTATTATTGTAAAGATTAGTGTTTGGAGCAATAGAAAAAGGTCTTGTGGTTTGATGTTTCCAGATTGACCCTACCCCAGAGTGATGGGTGTGTCAGGGGAAATAGGGAAGCGCATGAAGCAATGCATAGTGCATAGTGTCCCATTGACCCGTCATGCATAGTGTCCACTGTACAATCATCTGGAGGCAGTGTTATGATCAGGTGTTGCTTCAGTTGGTCAGGTTTAGACTCAGCAACGTTTTGGGGCAATAAAATGAAGTCAGCTGAAGACCTCAATGTACCGAATGACCAGGTTATCCCGTCTGCGTAATTTTTCCTCTCTGATGCCGCAGCCATATTCCTGGGTGGATTCTTAGACTGTGAAATTCCTTTATTTATTTATAAGCCCTGCTTATATGATGTCTTGTAAGATGTATCAGACACAGAATAAAACATTCCCAGAGAGAACAGTGTGGGTCTTTTGTATTCCTCAGTCATGTAGTGGAGATGTGGTACATGGTACATGGTCTTTATCAAGTTCTTCTCTTCTGCTTAAATTATGGTTTGATGCGTGTGGTTCTCTTTTAATCCAACTCTGTTTAATATTCCAAAGTCTTACCCCAAGAATTACCAGGAATTATAGTTGAATTTTATGCAAATGAAGAATCCTATGACTCCACAACCGAATTCCTTCACGTTTACAATCACGAAGCGCTTCTGCTTTAAACTAGATTTCAGGAAATACATAATTAAATCATTTTCCATTATGTCTTGTTCACAGCCCTAACCACATCTCAGTCTCTGATTGCACTGATCACTGATTGCACTGAATTGTTGGAAAAATAAGACATTTTTGCTCTGAGAAATTCCAGTTTATAGTGTATGGTCTAATTTACAAAGAAAACTGCATTTATTACGTAAAGCTTCAAGATTTAAAATGTACTGCTAATGTAGATCACTACAAGATAAGCTTTAAAAAAATGTTTTTTTTAAATAGCAAGATTATACAGGATGAATACTGGGCTGATATATTTTTTTTTTATATGCAGAATTTAAATCATATTATAATTACTTTTTTTCATATTTTAATAGATAAATATACACTTCATTATGTTTTATCATATCCTTCTAATAAACAAGAATACATTTTCTGTGCACATTTTAAACAGAGAAAAGTCTATAGATTGGGCTTCTTCTACTTCCAGGTCAGCACTGTTCATGCTGAAATGTTAGTTGGTATTCTATTGGAATTTATGAATATGTGTAGGGTTTTCTTTTCTTTCCTTTTTTTTTTTTTAGAATGTATGTAGTAAAACATAGTAAAATCAATTTTTTTTACTATGGGGCAACAATACCAAACAAAAACATTTGAAAAGTTTTCACATTTTCAATATTTAAAAAAATACATTTAAAAAAGCAATAAACAGACCTTCAGTCATTCAGTCATACTTCTTACTCCATCAATCTGATTACAACAATTTGGCAAGTACCATGTAAAGATAATCCTGACATAATAATAATAATAATAATAATAATAATAATTATTATTATTATTATTATTATTATTATTATTATTATTATTATTATTATTATTATAAAAAAAACATTTATGATTTTTTTTTAAAGAAAGGACAAGTTTTGCCATAAAACACTGCAGCAATTTAGTGTTTAAACATAAAATGTGCTTTTCTTCTTTTTCTTCTTCTTCTACTTCTTCATCTTTTTTCATCTTTAAGATGTGGCCAATTAAAATAATTGTTAAAAATTATTTTCTTTTTTTTATTATTATTATTATTGAAAGACCATCTAGCTAAATACTAATTTGTAAAGCAAGTTAATATATCATTAACAGTTGATTTGTATGTTATGGTCCATTACTCTTGTCCTGGCTTCAGTAAAGTAAAAATGTTTACTTTTACTTTTGGTCTTATCCTGACAATTGTGAGATTTCACAGGCTTTATTTTCCCCACGCAGTCTTACACTTGTTGAAACGGTGTGATTGCAGTGATCACCCTGCACTCTCCTCTGTTCTTCTTTGGGCTCGCATGGTGAAGATGAACTGAATGGCTCTTTAAGTTGTGGTTGGTCTTTTCTCAGGCACGCACACACACACACACACACACACACACACACACAGACTAACACTGAGGGCAGGTTGTGGGCCCACACGGTTGCCATGGAACCAAGGGGTCATGCAGGTCGCAGCTGCAAGGTGCAGCTTTGTAAGGAATTGCGAACCAGAGGGGGTCTTGCTAATCTCTCACACCCAAACACACACATTCTCATTCTCTCACAAACAAACAAAGACACAGAAGAGACTGGACGCACATAAACGGGACACTGAACGTATATAATATAGCACTTGCTTCTTACTCTAAAAATAATTTTAAAATCTTCTGCCTCTCCATCTCTTCTTCACTTTCTTTCTTTCTTTCTTTCTTTCTTCTTCACTTTCCCATGCAGAAACACTCACTCAAACACACACACACTCACACACACACACACGCACGCATACATATTCACTCCATGCCTGTGGTCCTTTATGATTAGAGGACAGATGGTGTCCTGTCTTAAACCACTTCTTGTCTTTTTTCCTCCTCCTCCGGACAGGGGAGAGGGGCTCTTGGGAAAGTGACCTAAACGAGGTGAAAGCTTTAGTGAGGCTTGAGTGGATCTTAAGAGAGAGAAAGATGGGGGGACTTGGTGGGTTTGTTGGTCCAACAAAGAGGGTGGAGGTGAAAGACTGAGACAAAGATGGTGCAAGGGGGAAAAAAGGAAAAGCGAGAATGGAGCAGGGAGAGAAAGAGGAAAATAGGATAATTGGTTTATTGGTGTTATTAAACTGGTGTTGCACTGCATGTTTATTACGGACTAATTGCTTATGATATGGAGGCAATGCAAAGCACTAATAAACGACTGTTTGGTTAATAACCCTCGCTCCCTCGGGTTCATGGGAAATCACGATCGTTTAAAACAAGCATCCAGATTGTATCCCAATCCACATGAAAACTCGGGTTCGAGCGTGTTATACCACAGCTCGCTTAACCTGTAGTGTAACCATCCACATCGATTTGTCCAGATTTACTCTAGGTCTAATCGCGGGTCGGGCCCATCTATATTGATCAGCTAAGACTTTCATGGCACTAACCTTCTGCGCCGCTCTAAATATTCCAGGAGCTTATAAAAGAACTAAAAGGCCCCCAGTATCACCGGATAAGCAGGAGTGACACTAGCAAGGCTTAAACGCTGACATATTTTAGTTTGTTTTTAAAAGTTTCTCGGAAATGATGACAATCTGACAAGTTTGAGGAGCAGAAAAAGGGAGCTGTGCGTTTTCACATTAACGTGTAATGTTAAAAAATGGCTAAACTTCTAAGCAGAGAGATGCGGAGTGCTTAGAGAGACATTTTGGATTTACAAGCATGCTTGATATACTATGCATTGTTCTTTCTTTTTTTTTTAAATGCATGAATGAAACTGGTGTTGAATGCAATCTGTTCATGTGAAACCTGTCTTTATCTCATTACGCAGAACCTTTCAGGATGAAACACTAATTGTTTTGATTGTGACTTCATAGTCGACAGTTTATAAGCAATATATTTTCTCATCATAAACGATGAAACATTGGAGCAAAAATGTTTGTTTGGTCCATCCAGTAGTAACATTTGCTAATTGCCATATTTATGATTGTATTAATCTTTGACAGACTCCTAATAGAGTATAAAGTTCAAGCTGTTCTCTTTCGGGTTATATTGGCTCTTCTACAGCTTCATTTTCCAGGCTGTAAATGCGCTCGGTCATTAAATTATCCTACCGGTGTTCTAACACCTAGCTCAGGAGAAACAACCAGCTATAATTGAAATCTTGACAAGTTCCAAGTTTCGTAATAACCACTCGCTTAGGTGTCTCAGCCAAAGACAGACTCCCGTTACGTAAATATTACCTTTATTAGGCTGATAATTATGAGATCATGTGCAGGCAGTAGAGCTTTGGGATTACCTTGCTGATGTGGAGATGTGTTTGGTGTTTCAGTGCCGTGTATACAGTGGAGACTGAGATTGCATCGATTTAGTTTTTGTTTTGTTTTTTCGTTTAAATTTCGAAATTAACAAAATGTTTTAGAATGTTGTAAAATAGGATTGCGCAACATTTCGAGTATTTATTACAGCATTGCGGACTATCTCTGCAGTACTGTACATCACTGTTTTTTTTTACATCACATCTGCAAGTGAACGTGTAATATTGATCATCTTAAACGCTTTGTTACAAAAGCTCAGCTTTTCCTCATGTCCATTCTCTTCTATTTAGGCATGTGATCTGACTGCACTCTGATGGATTTGATGTAAATGGATCATAAGACTTTACACACATTTATGGAATCCATGCCAGCTCTAGTCCACTCTGTCATTAAAGAAGAAAAAAATAGGAGGATGAATCAAATACTAAGAAACTTACAAATTCATGTCACTATTTCAGCGCTTCAACTTTTCACTCAAGTTGTTGCTTAGAATATCATTTGTACTAACAGTAAATAAATAAATAAATAAATAAAATAAAAAAACTTTTTAATAGGAATTTTTAAAAAGAATGACCAACAGAAGTATTTGCACTGGTCACACATTTCTTAGGGCACACAGAGAAAACAACTCGTGATGTATGTGCTGTTATGGAAAATAGATCCATACAAGGATGGGGTGATGAGACTGTAATATAATGTACTGACATATAGTATTGTGTCACAGAGTGTATTTTTATTTTTATTTCTTTTTTTTTTTGCATTTATGACTGTTCTTTTTAAATTGTGTTTAATGTTATGGATCAACTTATTGTAATGGTTATAACCAGTTGTTCCAGCATCAATATGTCTTGTTTTACCCTACTACTACTATTAATAATAATATTACTACTACTAACAATTAAAAATAATAATAATAATGATGATGATGATGATGATGATGATGAGAAAGACTTCTCTATCCTGAAAACTTTCCTGTGGCTTTCACTCCAGGCTTTTCTCTGCTCAATAAAAGCATGTTTTAATCTTATATTATATTATATTATAAATTATAGGGAGTCCCTATATATAGTCTCATGTATGTACAGTATGTTTTTACTTATTGAAATGATAACATATTAGAACGAGTACATTGATAAATTAATCTATTGTGATGTTAATCTATATTCTATTGTATGCTGTTATATGAATATAACCATGTAGAAGGTCTGATTTTAGAGTTAGAACCCTAGTGTGGTTTGCATTCTTTTATTCGCAAGGCAAATATACTGTATCTCTACATGTAGTGTAGTTCAAATTCTGAACTCTGATTCTGCACTGAACAGGAGTCACTGAGCTGCAGAGAAAGATGTGGATCAGACATGTATTTTCAGGTGATCAGTCATTAAACCCTTTTGAACTGAGACAGCAATAAAGCAGCAGTCGGTATTTATTTATAAAATGCTGTAACATTTTGTACAGCATCTTTGCATGTTTGCAAATATTAACATTCCTGTTTCAAATCCATCTATGAGGGGAGTTCAATAACCATTAGGAGAGTAAAAACTAGCTTTATTTCTCCATATAATCCTCTACTACACCAACCTTCATCATTAACAGGCCTTTTAAACGTCTGCATGAATTAAATGTTTTAAGAGTCTCATCACCATACTGTGCTTGAAGTCTTCTGTAAATGTCAATAGGTTTTTCCACAAGAAATTTAATCCGAGTTTGACTTGTAATGTTGCCTCTTGTAATTCCTGGATACCTGTTTAGGCTAGGAATATGTCTTAATATGCAGATGACAACTCCAAAATATGAGCCTAAGTTCAAGTGTGCTCCAGGTGCTCCAGTTTCTGAGCTCCCAAAGAAAAACCATGCCAGTTGGTGGACCATCCCCTAGTGAACATGTGTGTGTGCGTGCGTGTGTGTGTTCCATCTTAAGACCAATTTTTCCAGGACAGCATGTCCAACCAAAACCATAATAAATGCACTTAATGAAGATGTTTAGAGTCAAAGCAAAAAAAAAAAGAAAAAAACAATGCATAATATACTGTAAAGTTAAAAGCAATCGTGCCATTGTGTGGGATCTGTTTTAGACAAACAAGTGACTGGATTTGCTTTGATTTTGTAACCTGTAACTTTTAACTTTTTAACTTATAATACAACATACTGTAGATCATGCGGTTTGTAACTAAATTATTTCCATTTAGAAATGAGTGGAAAAAAACGAGATAAATGAATTTTATGATGTGTAGTCATTACATATAATACTGTAAGAGGAGCAATGTGGAAAGACGGGTGTAATGTTCTTTTTTTTGCCAGCAGGCTGATTAATTGCTGTTGGTGTTGTGCTGCTTGACTAACAGCGAACAGGACATTTAAAATAAGAACTTGTTTTTTCTTTTCGTTTTTTTTTTACGAGTGCAAAAAGAAGAAGAACACCTTGGCCTACTCTGCTTGACGTGTAAGGGAGTCAGTCAAGTTATGATTTGCAGCATGGGGAGTGTTTACTTCTAAATAAAGCTATCAAGCTTGGAGCACTGGGTATGAGCTGGAAGGCGACACGGTACAGAACGTTTGTGAAGGTGGTGGTAGCAGGTTTATGTGTGTGTGTGTGTGTGTGTGTGTGTGTGAGGATGGAGGCGGCATTGCAAAGGGGGGTCTGTGTGGTTGTGTGTGTGCGTGTGTGTGTGAGTGTGTTGTAGTGTGTGTGTGACCCCAGTGTTGATGTACTCAGTGGGAACCGTTTGCACTGAACTAAGCTAAAGGTCCTTTATAATGAGAATAATGCCCATTCCCCTACAGCTGGCCAACACTATCAAAGGGAAAAGGAGTCCCGGGATTACACATTTAACAAGGCTTTTGTGAGGCCTAATTGCATGTGAATGCAGGACAGTGGGCCCGTCTAACCCAGCCCCACTCATATCTACAACACAGCTCACCTCAAACAAGCTCTGTCCAGATTGGCAGGAGGCCCTGTGAGGAAGACACAGAAACATATATATATATATATATATATATATATATATATTCCCTAGGCAATTTAAGAATAGTCTACTATTCATCTTAATTAGAATGTTTGAAATAAATTATGATTTATAAACAGCTGACATGCTACTAACACTCATGTGCACGCACCGTATGTCCTGTCATGTCATGTCCTCTATCTTGTTTTATCATCATGAGTGAATTAAGAACAAAAACAATCATCATCTTTGACACTATTTTGTTGTTGTTTTTTTTGTTTTGTTTTTTTGACGGCTTGATTCACTTGAGTCATTTTCAAACGTCGAAAAAATGTCGATTTCAAAATCATTTCAAATCCTTTTGACTTTCCAGCGATTTATCTCCAGCCAACTGCACACAGAACCTTACACATCTGCATACACGTAAGCCATTAACATCTCCATATGGGTGCATGTCCATGTTTCAAAACATTCTATTAAGCTTTGGATGGGGGGTGGGGGGCTT
>JAQMYI010000004.1:19421109-19431190 GCA_030014275.1 Clariallabes melas | reverse complement strand
AGGCTCCAGGTCCCCGCGACCCTGAATACAGGATAAAGCGGTATAGAAGATGAGTGAGTGAGTGAGTGAGTGAGTGATGTTAATTACAGTTATACACTGTAAAAGCAGATTATACAGCGTGGCCCAAATGTCGGGATGTATAGTAAACTTCACTGATATAAAATATCAATGTTTTTTTCCCCCTCTTTTCAGGCATAATAACAATAGACGATAGAACAGAATCAGACCTAACACCACTCGACTTTAATCTTCGGGATCATCTGAAGTCAGTAGTCTGTGGGAATCGTCTCAGAACATCTGCTGCAATAAAGCAGGAACTCATCTCGGCTTTAATACCATCAGTTCTGCTACATTAAGAGATATTCGTGTTCTTGTACTCAAGAACAATGACTTATAAGTCATTTATACATTTAAATAGCATTTCGTCTGTGGATCCAGACGTTTACGCCGCACTGTATGGTCGAGTCTGTGAACGGGTGTATCTGGCATAAAGTCAGGCTTTATCATGTAATTCTGTGATAACTGAATAAATGAATATATCCATAATTACCTGTGTACACTATTAAACTTCCTCTATAAAAGAGACATCAGTTGGTCCAAAATACCAAACTCTACTTTATAAATGTATTATAGCACTTAGAATGCATTCAATACAACCTACTGCATCTATTATTGATTATCTTTTTCTAATATATTAGAAATGTATTCATAAACTAATCAGTTAGGATGCAGACCTGAATTACTCTGACACCAGTTTGTTTCTGCCTGGCCTTTTTAACTAAGAGGGGACGAGTAGGGGAGAAGGAAAAGAGGGAATGAGGAAAGGGAAAGGGAAAAGGAAAATGATGGAAAGGGAAGGGAAAAGCAAAAAGGGGGTGAGGAAATGGAAAGGGAAAAGATGCACGTGAAAGGCAAGGGAAAAGAAATGGAAGGAAAGGAAATGGAATGGAATGGGATAAAGGGAAAAGAAAGAAGAGGGAAGGGAAAGAAAATGGAAAAAGAAAAGGATGTGAAGGGAAGGCTATGGAAAAGGAAAAAGGGGGATGGACGAAAAGGGAAATGAATAGAAAAAGGGAAGTGAAGGGAAGTCAAAAGAAAGGGAAGGGAAAAGAGGAAAGGAAAGGAGGGAAAGGGAAAGATGGAAATAGGGAAGGAGAAAGGGAAAGGAGAACGGAGAGAAGAGGAAAGACAAGGAAATGTGAAAGGGGAAAGGAAAGAAAAAAAAAAAGAGAAGACAAAAAGACAACAGTGCTGTAATGAAACTACCCGTGTCCAGTCCACACTGCACTGCAGTCACTTGTCCTTATGTCATTTTAACACAATGTTCCTATGTATTTTTGTGCACAGATTTGTTTTCTTGTACAGGAACATGTACTTTACTTACACACACACACACACACCACATACATACATACATATGCAACATATACAAAAATGAATTGTGTTCAGCTGCAGAAGCGTTCCTACTGTATGTCCTCATCTATATACACTTTGTACGTTCTGACTGAGGCTGTGGCTCCTTCAGGTTAAACCTAATTATTCCCCGGCGCGGCCGAATCCTCGAATTAGAACTTCTTTTCCTACAGCAGCAGCTCTGACAGTAATGTACATGACTCTACAGTAATTACTGATACAGTTTGGGGTTGATATCCGTATCACAGCACTCCAGTGTGCTTTATTTCTTTGTCCTATTATTCTTCAGAAATCATCCTCGCTATAGAATACTCTAACATAAAACCGTGTCTGGTAAACTATACTGAGCACTAAAACACACTACACGATTCTATCTACATGTAATAAACCATGTGAGCGCTGCTCATATTACCTGTTTGCACTCTCTAGGAGCGTGTGTGACTGACGCTTGGTTAAAAAGGGACGAGGAGTGTTTAAGAGATTTGGTTAATAATAATCACCCTTGATGAGCTGCTCCGGCCGTGTGCCGGGTAAAGTCCACATGGCCTGGGCGAGGTGGCCGAACACTGCAGCGTCAACCGTGGAGACTTTGGGGCCCATGATGTACTTCTTATTCCCTGAAACAGACAAACGATCTGTTAACAAACGGCAGTGATGGTATTTGTCATCTCCTGAATCATACAGTACATAAAGACTATTTGTGTTAATGGCTCCCCCTTGTGGAAAGTCCTACACTTGCTACATAAAAGTGTGATGGAGAAAATAATAAAAGGCAGATTTTGGATGATTCTTCAGATCAAAAGGAAGGAAGGAGAAAATTATTGATTAATTCTATTTGATATTATCTAAGCCGCAATATCACTGAAGGTGCAGTACAATCTTCTCACCAAAAGGTGTCAGGATGCACACGTTTCACAAGACATTTTCCACAAGGACATACTCTACAGTAGACGATTCCTCAACTAGGTGCATCAGAACTCAAAAATAATAATTATGTGCGGGTGAGTCAGAAATGATATATTGAAACTCCTGATCGGTTCAAGGCTACCGTCTTCCCAGTCACTGCTGTGCAGGTGTGAACGTGTTACATCAGTTTATTTGTAACTGCGGTGCGAACAAATCTAGCTGCTCCACTTGTGATTTGCCTGAAAGAAGATCAACCTGAAGCAAGGGAGTACCTGGTGCCAAAACAACTCACAGAAGAGCGTAAACAGGAGCGTTTGGATATCTGCAAACAGAATTAGGCCCGATACTCTATTAAGGACGGTGTAATTTTCTTAAAGAGAATCATTACTGGTGACGAAACATAGATTTGAGAGTAAACGGCTGAGTATGGAACAGAAACATCCTCAATCACCGACCAGGAAAAGTTTAAACCTTAACTATCAGCTGGAAAATTCATCAACGCTTACAGTTTTCTGGGATTCCCAGGGGCCATAAGTATTGGAACACCATCGGGGAAAAGGTTCGACAATCAACAGTGCTCGTTACAGTGAGACGCTTATTGAAGATTCGAAGCCGCAGAGGACTGATATCTAAGGAAATCCTGATCTCACATGATGATGATGCACGTCCGCACACTTCTGCCCACACTGTCGACACTCTGGGAAAAAAAAACCCTATAGTCCTGATGTCACTCCATCGGACTTTTACCTGTCTGGTCGCCTGATAGCGGCCCTACGAGGATGAAGTTTCACTTCTGATGAAGAAGTGAAGACAGCGGTGCATTCGTGGTTCACAGGTCAGAATAAAACATTTTGTAATGAGGGAATTGTATTGAAAAGCAAGAAAAAAAACCTACTGTAACTAGACTTCAACCCCATGGAGGAAAAAATAATTAGAAACTAACTCAAAAACCTGGCAAACAATCCAAAACTATTCAAAATCCTCTAATTTAATGTGCATTTCCATGTTTGTTGATCTATGTTTTCTTGGAAAATGGTTGCATTGCACTGTATGTGTTCAGAAAAACCTGTGTTTCTGTTTCACACACTGAGCTAAAGCTTGCCATAAAGCAAAAGATTTTATCACGAATGTGCCACTATCAAATTTATTTTCCATCCCATTCAACATGCGCACACACACACACACACACACATCTCGACGTCAAGCTGTGCGCCGCTAATAGCTGAGATAACACCCCTGTGACGGCTGCAGTGTTGTCTTTCCTGACCCTCTACACACTGACCGAGCAGAGTAGCCAGGGTGCGCATGTCCTTTTCCATCAGCGTGTAGATTTCGTCTTTAGAGAAGCGTCCGATGCCGTGGCCGTACATCTCTCTCTTCACGATGCCACAGTTAACGTGACTCAGGATCCACTTGAGCACGTCACTCAGAGGCCCGGTCACTGCCAGCATCTTCTTAGTCTCCTCCAGATTGTCCACCCACTGACAGTAGGCTATTGTCCTGCAACACACACACACACACACACAGATTGAAAAACAAATAGTCGATTTGACAGCAAGGAAAAAACTCCTAAAATCACACTCCTACCCCATATATAATTTTCATTTTAACATATTGAGTTAAGCGATTTCATAATTAAGAAAGAAAAATAAGGGCATTTCCACCTTTCCATGTTTAAAGGAGACGGAATTGGATATTATACTAAGACAGTACCAGTCAAAAGTCTGGACAGAACACCAGTTAGACTGATCTGCATGTCTTTGGACTATGGGAGGAAACCGGAGTATCCGGAGGAAACCCACCAAGCACGGTGAGAACATGCAAACTCCATGCACACAGACCCGATGCGGGAATCGAACCAGACCTCAGAGATGCTGAGGTCAGCACTGAAGATCTTTTCAGGAACAGTTCTGGCAAGATCAGTACTGTCAAATGCATTTGCAAAAACCATCAAGCACCATGATGAAACTGGCTCTCATGAAGACCTTCCCAGGAAAGCAAGAGCAAAGAAGCTCATTTGGAGTTACCAGCCTCAAAATTCACCAATTAACAAACCTCAGATTAGATACATCTGACATTAGATAGATCAGATACATCTTAATATCAACTGTTCAAATAAGATTACTGCACATTGTGGATGCCTTCAGCATCGTTTTACAGTGTAGAAAGAAATAAAAATCAGGAAAGACCGTAGAATTAGAAGCTATGTCCAAACATCAGGACACCCAATGGCACCTGGAAGTGGGTGAGATTTATTAGGCAGCAAGTTAACATTTTCTCCCTTAAGTCATAAGCGTAAGGATTTGAGAGATTTGACCAGCACCAAACTGTAATGGCTAGACGACTGGGTCAGAGCAACTCCAAAACTGCAGCTCTTATGGGATGTTCCCAGTCTTCAGTGGTCAGGACATACCAAACGTGATCCATGGAAGGAAAACCAGTGAACCGGCGACAGGGTCATGGTGGCCAAGACTCACTGATGCACATGGGAACACAACGCACTGCAGTGTACAGGGCTGTGTGGTGCTCATGCTGACTCATGTCCAAAGCCAAAAGGTCATACAATGAGCATGTGATGGAATGGAAGAAGGAAGAGATGGCACAATAGCGGCACCTACTCAGTATTAGGCGGGTGGGTTGTGGCTCATCAGTGTGTGTATACAGAATACAAAATATGACATCATGATGTTGTAAACTGTCTGCATTTATTGTTCTACACAAATGTAATAAACAAACCAAATAGACTTTAGACTTTAATGTTCCCCAGGAAAATAGACGCTAAGCCACTGCTATGGATTTTCACTTTGGAGTCTGTTCATTCTCCTCGACTCCATAAAACAGGAGGAAGCAGATGTAAAAGGAGACAATAAATCTGCCATTTTATGGCTGATTCAGTTGCACAGCAATGCTTTCTGCTTTCTGACTTCTACTTCCTTTGGCTCTTACTAAACAAATCAAATAAAAATACAAGTCATATAATAAGCGAAGACAGGAACTTTTTGTTGTATGAAATAATTTCAAGGTCTAGAGGTCCAGCACAGGACAAGACTAATGGGAAGGCAGAAACCATGTTACCTTTACATACCTTCCGGGCATGTGTTTGAGGTGGCATTGGGAAAACCCTACACTTGAAGAAATTGACTATAACTATGTAAAGGGTGGCCGACAGTTATGCATCTATGTTTTGTTTTTTTTCTGTTGAAATTTTTAGATTTTTTCATTTCATTTCAGAATAATGACGGATTTGAAGCCAACGATAAATTATCCAATAAAACCAACCTGGATAATTCTGAAAATTAGACATTTTTCATCTATGCTGCATAAGGTTTGGTTTCTATAAAATTAGATTTGTGACAAAACGATTAAACAAATATTAAAGATCAAAAATTTGTAAAGAAAAGTAAATACAAAGTAGCAGAAGAAAAAAGAAATTGTTTTTTCGTTTTTTTTTCTGGATAAAATGCATTATAACCAGTTGTTTTCTCTTCAAGCATTCATGAATAAAAAATATCTACAATTAGGCTAAAATCGCTGGTAGGCGCTTCTTAAAGCAAGTCTGTATTAGTGCTACACTTGCATGAACTGAATTATTTCTGTGTTGGAAAATCATTCACTGTCATAAGTTATTGTGAACATTTAGGCTTATCAAGCATGAATTTGCCTTATTTTTCCGGGTTTGCAGAAAAATTTGCAACCCTTGCCCTTTCAACAGATTTTAATTTATTTAAATAAATTTTTTTTTTTGTTCCGTCTAATTCCTTTTCAAATGCCTTTAATAATTCTATTTAATGATGACACTGTAGCATCACAGTCATTTTGAGCCAGTTCTGTATTACAAACTAAACTTATTAGACTTATGTCCATTTTGGCATACAGCTACCAAACAGCCTGATCAGGGGTAGTTCAGAAAAGGTTAAGAAATTGGACTACGATTCAAAAGGTCCCAGGTTCAAACCCAAGCACCACCAAGTTGCCACTGTTGGTCACTTAACCCTTAAATGCTCAGACGTATAATAAGATGAAAAAAAAAAAAAAAAAAAAAAAAGGATTTCGTTCTGGATAAAGGTGTGTTCCAAATGCTGTAAATGAATGAACAAAACAAGGCTAAAAAAGGCTGTTTAATTTTCAATAGGACTCTATAGAACATCTGTGGGACGCAACTTCCGCTTTGATATATATGCTGTATAAGATTTTTAGCCAGCGCTACAGGACTGTGTACCCCTGCACCAGACCTCTTCTTCTTTGAGATGCATATTGTTAGAATATAAAGTATGTACCATAGAGCTCAATAAGCTTGCTGTAGAACCCAACAGAACTTCTGTTATGACACTGATGTTCTACAGAATTCCAACTGAATTCCTGAATGTTCTAAAGAACACCTGCTATAGAAGCCAATAGTACCTTCGTACTCATGTTTTGTAGAAAAAAAACATTGTATAGGACAAATTTCTTTAGAATTGGAAAAGGCATAACTAAAACCGATGTCAGAAAAGCTCAATGATGAAATTTTCTAAATTTCCATTAGATTTTTAAAATTTGTTTATATATTTTTCTATTTGTTTTTATGGGTTTTTTTCTAAACCTTAATTTTCTATTTCTATTTATTATTCTATTTTTATAGATTCCTTCCACCAGAAATTTGGTAGTGAAGTTCTATAGGATTCTATGGAACCATTCTTGGAACTAAAGTTCTATAGGATTTCCATTAGATTTTCTATAGAATGAGTTCTTTAAGAATTTAAATGTTTTCTTTGAAAAAGAAAATTGAATGTTAAAAAGTAAATAAAAATATATTTACAGGTTATTTTGGTGAACTATACATACAGTATATATACTGTATATACACAGTATATACAGTCAAATATAAGCCATTTTCTTTTATTTTTGGGTGTTTACTAGTGTTTCACAATCTGACAATTCAGTTTAAAAGGATAAATTGGTTGAATTAAATTAATGCATCAGTCAAACATAACTTTTCAATTAAGAGCAACGATTCATTGACGTCTACTAAAATCGATAATTAGATTAGTTGACAGCAAATTTAACTGTCAATTAGTTGACGTGTATGTGTCAGGCTCACTAGAGTAAAGTGAGTATTACCATCTTTAAACTTTAATAAATAGCTATTGTTTTATTATATTATATTATATTATATTATATTATATTATATTATATTATATTATATTATATTATATTATATTATATTATATCATATACCTATGTAATTATATTTAGATATACTGTGCTATGTAATGATATTACATTGGTAGTAAATTCATTATGACATTCATTATGACATATTTTTAATGAAGTATTCGCATTTATTATCTTGTTTGTTAGTTACCACATGCGTACCACAACCTCAAGCTAGATTTAAAAGCTGATAGCTAAATAAGAGCTATTGAACAAGTCAGTCATTTGTAATATATCAATTAATTGACTTAATAATACATATATTAATCAATTATCAAAAGAGTCGTTAGTTATAACCCTATTATAGATTATAACTGATTATACAATGATGATTATTGGAAAAAGATTTCTAATATAAAGTCATTTATCCTGCACTCAAACCGACAAAGCTCTCACCCTGTGCAGCTTTCCCGTTCATGTTACCCCTCAGCATTTACCAAAGAAGCCACGCTCACCAGTAGAAATGCTCCTCCACCATTTTGGTGATGGCGCGCGACACGGCTCGCTCCTCAGGACTCAGGTCACTGTTCAGGTTCACACCCAGCTTCTCCTCCAGGAAGTCGATGATGAACTCCGAGCCGCTCGTCTGCTCCTGGTTGTACTCGATCCACGGCATCTTCCCCTGAGGGGAAAGCTTCCCGTCGAAGTAGTTCTGAGGGGGACAAAAGAAAAATAGAGATTTAGGTGTACGATTCCTAAATGATTCTGAAAGCTTATTGTTATTATTAATGTGAACACATAACAAACCTGGTAAGGCAGGTCTACCATACGCAGGTAGGTCTCCATCTTGAGGCAGAAAGGGGACAAGCTGGGAACACCGTTCTTGGGCCTGGAAAACTGGTGGAGGATGATCGTGTCTTTGGAATCCAGTTCCTGCTCTTTTCTGTGTGACAGGGAGAATGAATGAGTGAAGCCGTGTATTCTGAAGCTTTTGAGTCAATAGGAAAATATTGCGTCTGAAAACTTCCCTGTACATTCGGGACGTTCGGGTAGCTGCTCTTCTACATTTATTTCGATTAAATCAGAAGAATTTTCTCATATCCTAAGCTGTGAGATACAATTCAGAACTTATAGCTGGTATATATAATTAAAGGTGCTATATACAAGGGTGAGTCAAAAATTATCCACACTTCGGTTATGTTAAAACTGCTCTGTCTTATCAGTGCTTTCCGTTCACAGATACAGTCTCCCCAGTCACTGCTGCGCAGATGTGAACGTCTTACATCAGTTCATTCATCACCATGTATGAGTATGGGACGGAAACATCAATCGTCGAACAAGAAAAAGTTCAAAAGACAACCATCAGCTGGAAAATTCATCAATGCTTACAGTTTTCTGGGATTCTCAAGGGTCAAAAGTACTGGAACATTATCAGGAAAAAGGTTCAACAATCAACAGTGCTCGTTACAGTGAGACGCTTATTGAACAGCTGCAGATTAAACTTCGGATTAAACACAGAGGACTGATGTCCAAGGGCATTCTTGCATGCTGATGCACATCCACACATTTTTGCACACACCATCGGCAAAAACTTCACTTTGAGGTGTTGAAGCATCGTCCCTATAGTCCTGATCTCGCGCCATCAAACTTTCCCCTATTTGGTCCCCAGGAAGCAGCCCTACAAAGACGAAAGTTCACTTCGTCCGTGCTTTGGCATTCGTAACTCGCAGCTCAGACTAAAACATTTTATTAATGAGGGAATACGAAAGCTTGTCGACAGATGGACAAAGTGTATTGAAAAGTTTTTCTAAAAGTTAATTCAAATGAATTCTACAGACAGAGTGCGGACACATACTCGTAAAATAAATGTTTGTTTTTATTTCTATAAAACCTACAAAATATTCAGGATGAGAATCACCAGGGACCATCTGATACAATATTATCATGATACCTTGGTGCCGATTCCATTTGTATTGCGATTCTGTAAGTATCATTATTTAATAAATATCCTGATTGTATTTTTTTTTTTTTTAAGATTTTCTTACAAACCTAAACAAACTTAGCAAATAATTCACTCCTCCCACACAGGATACTTTATTTGCAGGCAGCGCAGTATGTGAATAGTTTGGAGCACCACCTGTAGGATTATTGAGGAACTGCAGCCATCTCAAATGCAAACATACAGCACATTAAAATTTATTACAAAAAAACAAACATTTTTTTGAACATAGATTTTGGAGTCAATGAACGTTTGCTGTACAAATTTATGATGATATGTAACACTTGGTCGTGATATGTAACCTGCAACGATTAAATTTACTTCTGAGATATTGCAATTTGGCACCAAACTGCTTCGATCCATCGAGAACTGAAAAGAAGCAGTTTTGATACAAAATTTCGATATCTGACAAGTAAATTTCAATCACGATCACTGAGCCAGTAAGATGTATGACTCCATTTTATCAGCCTTGATACCGATAGCTCACACTGCAACACATCAGGGCTTGACATTGGCACCCGCCCACCCGCCAAATGCGGGTGAAATTCGGCTATGGTGGGTAATAACTTTAGTCTCACTAGCCACTTTGGCGGGTAGTTTATTCTTTGGTATGACAATATATTTTTGTTG